>RJWJ010001185.1:29514-145359 GCA_004363605.1 Indri indri
AAAAAAAAAAAAAAAGGGAGGGGCAACAAAGAGAAAACAGGAACAAGTATGGTGGATATTAATTCAACTATATCAATAATTACTTCAAATGTCAAAGATCCAAAAATGCACCAATTAAAAGATAAAGAATGTCAGAGTGGATTGAAAACCATGAACTAAACTATATGTTGTCTGCAAGAAACTCACTTTAAATATAAAGACACATAGATTAAATGTAAATGGATAGAGAAAGCTGTACTATGCTAACACTAATCAAAAGAAAATGAGAGTAGCTATATTAATTTCAGAGTGGACTTTGGAGCAAAAGAGTCATCAGAAATAAAAAAAAAATAAGGCTGCGACATTATGATAAAGAGGTGAATTCTCCAGAAGGCAAAAAATAATCAAGTATATCTACCCAACAACAGAATATTAAATTATATTAGGCAAAAGTTGATAGAATTGTAAACAGAAATAGATGAATCCACTACTATAGTTGGAGACTTCAATACCCCTTTGTCAGAAATGAACAGATCCAGCAGGCAGAACATCGGTAAGGACATGGTTGACCTCAACACCACCATCGATCAACTGGGTAAAATTGACATGTACCAACTATTTCAGTCAACAAGTGCAAAATACACTTTTTTTCAAGCTCAGATGGAATATTCACCAATGTAGACTACATTTGGGGCCATAAAATACACCGTAACAAAATTAAAAGAATAGAAATCATACAATGTCTGCTGTCAGATCGTAATGGGATAAAACATGAAATTAATAACAAAGAGATAGCTGGAAAATTCCCAAACACTTGGAGATTAAAAAACACACTTCTAACACATGAGTCAAAGTAGAAAGTTCAAGATAAATTTAAAAATATTTTAAAATAAATGAAAAAGAAATGACAACTTATCAAAATTTGTGGAATGAAGTGAAAGCAAAGCTTAGAGGGAAATTTATGGCATTAAAACCATGTGTTAGATAATAAGAAAGATTTAAAATCAATCGTATAAGCTTTCACCTTAGGAAACTGTAAAAAGAAGAACAAACTAAACCCAAAATAAGCAGAAGAAATGAATTAATAAACATTTTTCCTCTGCCTCCTTTATAATCACGCCAAAATGAGTCCCTCGGTTACCCCAATTCCTTAGTTTATACTCAATGGAAAACATCATTTTAAAAGGTAAATGCTATTTAAATAGCCTCTTTGTATTACTCTATTTCTGTTAAGCCCCAGAGTGATTCAAGTGTCTATGTAATCATAAAATATCCAGGAATGTCATTAAGTAATTGTGATGTCACCATGCTGCTGGGGTTTGCATAGTGACCCCTGCTAGCCCATGGCCAACATCCATTTTATGGATTCTCAACTCTCCCTTCCTGTAGCCTTAATCTTTTATTTAGATCTACGAAGTTATTTTAACCCAAAGGGGAGTTCGTTTATTTTAATCCAAAGGGGAGCCTCAAGTGAAATACTTCATTATTTTTGTATTACAGTTGAATAACATAGACACATTTTTCTTAATACTGAAATAGCTACTTGTATATTTCATCAATCCAATGAAGTTTATTCAATAGGCATTGTGAAAGTAGTTTGTAAGTTTTTCAACAACTTATATAATGCGATAGTTCATTTTCTAAGTTAATGAAACATATGTTAACAATATGGCCCTGAAGAAGAACCCAGTTGAGAAGGAGGGAAATGATAGCATATGCCACGGTGGTCTTGGTTGGTCCCACTTCAGATTTTTATTAAACATTTTAGAGAAGTCTTAAGTGGCCTGATTACCAGTTTGGGAATGATATAAAGCTGGGAAGGATGGTTAATGAGAAGTCAGAATCCAGATTCACAGTGGTCTCCATACATTAGATTGACAGGCAGCTAAAACATACATTGTATAATTTAACAGGGATAAGTTTTTGCCTTTCTCCAGACAAAACCCAGAACAATTTGCGTAAGTGTAAAATAGCAATTTATTGAAAAAGAAAAATTTAAACTAATTGGTCACAAAGACAATAAAAGTCAATTGTGACTGCCACATTGCTGCAAATCATTCAATGTGGCATTAAGTTGCACTAAGGGGAAAAAATGTGGCTGGCCCAAGGGATATGAGAGACCTGTTGAATTTTTACCAGATCAGACTGCATTTAGAGACTTTCTAATATTCTAGATGCTACATTTTCAGAGGGACATTGATAAGCTAGAATGTGTCCAGAGGAGAGTGAGTGTTGAGGGTTTTGGAAACACCACCTGATGGAGCTGGAGCTGTTCTACTAAAATATAGAAGGCTTTTGGGAGACTTGAGAACTTTCTCAAATACTAAAATCTGTTTGGAATTCAGGGTTGACTTGGGGAGAGGAAGCATCATTAGTTCCCCTGAAATTGCTCCTCTGACTTCCCTTTTCCTTGGAGATTATGCTGGAAATGGAAGCATTATTACATGCATATAAGTATCAAATAATTTTTAGTGTTATCTTGCAGGATCTCTTTCCTATCCTTCTAGCTACCTCCTGTGACAAATAATAGATTCCATAGCAGAACTACTTCCCCTACCCCAGGTCTTTGGAAACAGGTCCATTTATCTAATGAGAGTCATCCTTTCTGGATCCAGAATGAAGGTGTAAATGCCCCCTAAAATGATTTCATGCCCAAGGAACCCATGACTCTGCTCTCTTGTCATTTCCACCTCCACAATATTCTTCTACTTCTTGACTTGCTTATTCTAGCAGAGACCATGTCTCAGTCATCCTGGCTCAAAAACTACAGAATCACCTTTATCTCATCTTTTCCCTCTCCCTTAGATCTCAGGAAATTCTAAGACCTGAGATGCAATCAGATTTTGTCCATCATACAGTGGCCTGGCCCAACCCAGAGATTTTGACTGGAAATATGTGGCTTCTAAAATACATGGCAATGGTGTATGTGGTATAAAAAGCTCTTGTTAAGTGCAGATCAGAGATTCTTCACGTGGGAGGAAGGCTGGGGAAAATTTGGGAAGCAACTTTTTCCTTATGACTCTGCATCAGAAGGTCCAACCCTGGCAGCTATGAAAGCTTCAACCATGAAGGAGTTGGAAGATATTCAAGGGAAGTCAAATTCACAAAGCCATGAGTGCATCTCACAAGTTGGGTGTAGTTCCTAAGTGGCAGGAGGATGGCCTAGACAATCCCTAGAGTCTTTCTCAGTCTGAGAGATGTGACTGTGTCCCTCATGAAGCCTTGGCATAGAGAACAGCTGCAGATCCGACAGGAAATTGTAGGGGGAGGAGATTAAGCTGAGGCAAAATGTCTTGTTTTGCTGTTCTCAGCCTCCTGGGTCTCCAGGGCTCTGGGCCAAAATTTGAAGACAGGGAAATGCAGGGGAATGTTACCATATGGTTTGCAGTTCCATTTCTTCAGATTGAGGCTTAGCTAATCAGTTTCTAACATCTATATTGTAGAAACTTTTTCTAGACTACTCTTGTGGGTTTGAGAGAGCAGCCGGGGTTCACTCTTTACTTGACCACTCCCTTTAAGGACTTGGGTACAGCACAGGACATTCAAGAGAGCAGAGAGCTGGCCTCAGGGACATCCAAAAGTCTCTCTCCCTGCATTCCAGGTGGTCTACCTTGAACATCTCAGCCAGCAGTTTACTTTGCAATAGACCTAGCAAACTTAGACATGGCCCCGGCACCTCCTTAAGGTGCAAAGAGTTCTTAGCCAGGAAGGCTGATGGGAAAGTCTGGGAGCTGGAGATATGTGTGACCCTCTGTTCCCAGTTCATGTGTTCTGGGCTTGTGGCTCTAGGACATAGGGTCAAAGTTGTGCAGTCTGGGGAAATCCGTTGTGAAACATGAGCTGCAGCCCCGTTCTTCTCCTTTGGCTTCAGATTGTCTGTTCCAGATGCCATGTTGTGGGAACGGCTCCCCACCGGCTGTGGGGGATCTTCAGGGAGGCTTCGCTCACCTTCCCTGCACTGACAGCATGCTTTCCAGGGACTGTCAGGAAGGGCAGCATGCACGCCTAGGACCCCTTGGCCCCAGGGAGCCCATCCGGAGCAGCAGGCCAGTCTCATCTGGAGGACTTGACCATCTGTCATGGGATGCTCACTGGGTCACGTCTTGATCTCAGGGGGCTTTCCCACAGTCACCAGTCACAAGACTGGCTGTCATGGGGGTAGACGGGGGAATTCTTGGTGGGACCGGAAGAGAAGTTTTGCCTCTGTTATGCTGCTATCATCCTCCTTCTATCCAGGATTAGGGGCTTTGGCTTTGGAGGGGGACTCCTGTGGCAAAAACAAGAAGAATAATGACAATGTTTATTGTGTGCTTGCCCATGGCAAGTGAGTGTGGCTTGTTATGATGGTCCTGTGTAACCCTTCAGAGCACCACCATGAATACTATACTATTGTTAGCTTCATTTTTTTGATAGAAAACTGAGGCTTAAGTCAGGGCAGACACCTTTCTAGGGTCACAGCTACCAAAGGACAAAGGGATGAAGAACAAGAACCAGGCTATCTTTCTTTTAATTGCCACTTATGCATAAAAGTGTCCTATTCTCCTGAACTTGCCTTTGATACTTAGCTATGAGTACAACAGTTATGATGAGTTCTGCATAAGCTCCTTAAAATTTTAAGAGGGAGAAGAGTGCAATTTTTTCTCAAGCAATTTTTAAAAATTTCCCTCGCCTCATAATTCATTAAACAAAAGATGGAAAAATCAGCAAATTAGAAGAAAGAAAAAGAAAGAAAGAAAGAATGAAAGAAAGAAAAAGAGAGGGAAAGAGAAGAAGAGGTCACCATTATATCACTAACATTTTGAGGGTTTTTTGGGTAGCGTTTATCTAAGGCATATGTTTTAAGGATAAAGATTCAAGTAAAAAATTAAAAATGCTGGCCAGGCGCGGTGGCTCATGCCTGTAATCCTAGCACTCTGGGAGGCCGAGGCGGGCGGATCATTGGAGCTCAGGAGTTCGAGACCAGCCTGAGCAAGAGTGAGACCCCGTCTCTACTAAAATTAGAAAGAAATTAATCGGCCGACTAAAAATATATAGAAAGAATTAGCCGGGCATGGTGGCACATGCCTGTAGTCCCAGCTACTCGGGAGGCTGAGGCAGAAGGATCACTCGAGCCCAGGAGTTTGAGGTTGCTGTGAGCTAGGCTGACGCCATAGCGCTCACTCTAGCCCAGGCAAAAGAGTGAGACTCTGTCTCAAAAAAAAGGAAAAAATTAAAAATGCTTTGCTTGAAACTCAAATTGCTTCCCTAACCCTGCTGAACATGTATAGCCCATTCAGAAATTCCAGTGAGGGTAAAGGTCAACAGGTTACAGGTACTAAAATTAGAAAATGTGTGCAAGATAGAAAGGAAAGGAGGTCTCAGGATTTTCAATTCTGCAAGCTGGTCTGAGCTGGCTGAGGACAGTTGAATGGGCAGAAGCCGGGCTCAGGAACGCAGGGGGCGCCTGGGGCTGGTGTTTGCAGTGGAGTTTCTTCCAGGCTTTACCCTTCTGGTTAGGTCATCTAGGTAAGGACAGGGGCTAACAGGGGATACTGGTTGTGCTCCTGTCAATGAAAGAGGGAATCACAGTTTACAGAGTTCAACAGTGTGTAGTTAGGGGAGAAGAGCTAAGAAGATCGACTCTTCTTGAGTCGAGATATGACAAAAAATCTTAAACTACTTGATGACAAGTCATTGGCATCCAGTCTATTAGCAATTACCATTAGCAATCTTGATGTGGGGATAGGTAGAGACAGGAACCAGTAGGACTGGATTTTTTTTTCTCATGTATTTTGCTAATGTCTCCTCTCTGAGCAAGGTTCACATCCTGACTTAGAACCTCAATAGGCACATAATTTTGGCATCTCAGTATCCTCTGTAACTTGTTATGAAATTTCCTGTGAAAGACAGGACAATCTGCTCCCTTAAATTTTCCTCAAATATAAGCTCAATTCCATCTAAAAACAATTTTTGAGAGCTCTTTTCTTTCTTCCATTGTGATAGAAAATTGTGAAAGATTCCAGATAAATACAAATCTTTATTTTGACTTTGAAAGCTATAATTAAGGATACAAGACATAGAAACATAAAACAAACAATAATGAAAGGTGTTATAGGTTTCAAAATGGCAAAGGATAGTAGTGTTAGAGATAAGAGACATCCATGTGGATGGGACGTTCAGTTTGGTGGCCTTATGTTGCATGTTTTTCAAATTGTGGGTCTTAACCTTTAGTGGGTTGTAAAATTAATTGAGGACACTATGACTCCTATTTTAAACATATAGTAGAAAACATCAAAATGCATTGAATATATGAAAGTTATACACTATTTCATAAGCATTTTTTGTCTATAAACACACACATGAGCACATGTGATAGGTTTCATCATAAAATGTGTTTCTTCTCATGGATTCAATCAAAGAAGTTTCAAAGATGTGCCATTGGCCAAAGTAATTGACAACCGAGATCTTTATTACTATTATTTATTACATGCCTAAAAATTGCCAGGCTCGTTAATAATAATGCTTAAAAAATCTTTTTAGGAAGTTCTAAATATAGCACTCCTAGTACATGAATCAGCCAGAAGACTGTCTTCATAATAACAGGTAACATTTACTGAACTCTGTTAATGCGTTGGGTATCATGCTAAATATTTTGTGTGCATAATCAAATCTACTTTTCATAAGAGCCCTGTGAGGAGGCTGCTATGATTCCTATTTTTCAGAAGACAAAGCTCTGGTTTCCAGAGGTCACATGGCTAGCAGAACTCAAGCCCCTGCCTGTCTGGCCTGAGAGCCAAAGCATTTCCCCACCACGCTACTTTATGTGTCAAGAGCAAATCCCTCATGGTGCTTTGTGATTTATAAAGCCTCCTTTGCTGTCTATGTTGAAATGTTTCTACTTTAGCGCTAAGATAATTCAACCCCCTTAAATCCCTATAGAATGTTGATAAGAGATATTTCTGTGGTTATGGTTGTGGAGGGTGGGGCGATATTGGAAAAAGTTTACTCCTAATCTGATTCTAAGGAACCTGTTTTCTCCTCCTCTTACAGACTGTCTATTAAGGCCCAAAGTCTTAGATTGTGAGGTAAACTTCTTACCCCCACCAGAATAGTAGAGATTCTCCTCATTCCTCCCTTCCACCAAGAGTGAAGTTTCCTCGCCATCAGCAAAAACCAAACAAATGGCAATAAAAAAAACACATATAAGAATCCTAAATTTGGGAGTCCCTGGAACTAGAATGAATTTCTCTAGGTCAGAGATCAGCAAACCTTTTCTATAAAGGACCAGTAATGTTTAAATATTTAATATAGTAAATATTTTAGGCTCTGCAGACCCAAAATACGGTCTCTGCCATGACTATTCAACTTCGCCATTATAGTGCAAGAGCAGCCATAGCCACGCTGAAACCAATGACTGTGGCCAGCTTTGGTCTACAGGCTGTGGTTGGCCAACACCTCATCCAGAGCTTCAACTGCATCCTCTCTGATGACCAGTTCAGAGGAAGATGAACATAATTTTAGTTCCATATTGACCTTGAATACTTTTTCACTATGCATCCTCATCTTCCGATAGCTTGGTAAAAACCCTCGTCTGCTTCCTCTTTGGAATCTTCAGGAACATCTTCAGTCCAATGCATCCTAGCATTGAGTTTTTATTCTTTAGACAAGTAAAGAAGTAAGTTAATACAGTGAGAAGACAGATCTCCCCACCCAGAGATAGCCAACATATGCTTTAATCTCTCTCTCTTTCTCTTTCCTCTCTCATACACACTCGCATTACGTATATATATGGAAACATTTTTCTTACATAGATATGTAATTTATAATAAAACGTATCAAAAATCTTAACAGTTAATTCTTCACAGAAGAATTTCCAGTTGATCTTTTTAAATGTCTTTTAAAAATACTTTCTAAACTTTGGATAAGGAGCATATATTAATTTTATCCTCAGGAAAAGAAAAGCCGATAGCCTTTTATCAGTCGTTTCCATCTTAGCATTTATATAGAGGAAAGAGGAAGGGAGAAACAATGCTAGGGACATCAAATATTTGAGAGGAGCCAACAGGAGCTGCTAGAAGGGAAAAGTGGGGCTCCGGGATCTTCTCACACTGCATTTTACGAAGGGATGCTTGGTTAAAGACATTGGAGAAACACGAATCTGGCTCCGCATTTCCTTTCCGGAATCCCTTAAGGGAAAGACATGGCGTGGGAGCGGAGTGTGGGGCTGAAGAGCTGCTTCTGCGCATCCTGTCTTCAGAAGGAGAAGAGACTGCTTTAAATATTTGAAGGCGAGGAAATGGATATTTAACATAAGCCCCTTCTGCCTGTTTGTTTTATGTTATTTTTAAATGCTGTTAATATACTTCCGCTTCCCCCAGCTTATGCTGATCTCAGATGGTCTAATTCTCTAAACCTCAAATCAGCATTTTTCCAGGAGGTTTGTTTCAGGTGTGTTTTTGAGGACAGGTGAAGGTTTTAGATGAGAAGAGAGGGGAGAACCAGGGGACACACAGAGGGCCTCGGCTCCTTCATCCTGCTCAACCAGCCTTTATTCAGTGCTCGCGTGTGGCCAGCCACTGTTCAGGATGATAGCACGTCAAAGAACAAGGCAGAGGCCCCATCCTTGGGAAGCACTATCTCACACAGTGGTCCTCATTCTCAGCCTTATATTAGAATCACCTGGGTGTCTGTTGAAAAATACTGACGCCAGAGCCCCACCCCAGACCACACAATCACAATCTTAGGGGTAGAATCTGAGTATTGTTATTTTAAGAAATCAGGCTAGTTGACTCTAATAGGCAGCAAAGTTTGGGAACAACAGTCTAAAGGCAAAGGCAGAGCAGCCAGGTCATTGCGATTCTACATGCTTTGTGCTTTGAGAGGAATGTGTAAGGCCTGGGTGGTCACAGCTGAGCAGGAAGAGATCAACTTTGCCTAGGGAGGGGATATTCCATGAAAAGAGTCACAGAAGAAGGGATACTTAAGCTAAATCTCAAAGATCAAGCAGGAGTTTACCAAGTCAGACAGAGCAGGGTGGGGTAAGGTGCATTCTCTGCAAAGAAATCAGCCAGAGCCAAGGCATGGAGGATGAACTGTCGGGGTTTACCCTGGAGCTGTGTAGGCAGGGACAGGCAGTGTTATTAATCTGCTCAGGTTGCCATAACAAAGTACCACAAACTTGGTGGCTTAGACAACAGAGATTCGTTGTTTCATAGTTCTGGAGGCTAGACGTCTAGATGAGGGGTCTGTAGAGCCAGTCCCTTCTAAGGGCTGTGAAGGAGAATCTGTTGCATGCTTCTCTCCTGGCTTCCGGTGGTTCCCTGGAAATCTTCGCTGTTCCTTGGCTTGCAGACCCATCACCTGATTTCTGCCTCATATTCACATGGCATTATCCCTGTGTGTGTTTGTCTCAAATCTCTCTTTTTTATAAGGACACTAGTTGTATTAGATTAAGGGCCCACCCAACTCCAGTGTGACCTCGTCTTAACAAATCACATCTGCCATGACCCTATTTCCAAATAAGGTCACATTCTGATGTACTGGAGGTTAGGACTTGAGATGAATTTTTGGGAGACACAATTCAACCCCTAACAGGCAGAGTGACAGAGAAAGAGGCTTGAGAACAAGGCATGATCTTGGGCAGAGAGACCCTGCAAAAATTTTGAATTTTGTCCTGAAGGGTATGAGAACTCTTTTTACTATTGAGAGTAACAAGAGAAATATAATAGCTAACATTTATATGTGCCAGGTACTCTTCTAGCTTAACTTTATGTGCATTAACTCCTTTAATCCTCATAAGAAAAGTCCTATTATAATCTCCACATTACAGATGAGAAAGCTGGGGCTGAGAGCAGATAATTACTTTGCCAAAAATCATATACCATGTAAGTGGTGGTACCAGAATTTGAACCCTGGCAGAACTTAGCTCCAAAGCATTGTTGTCGTTGTGTCTGGTCCATGGACACCTGAAAGTTTCAAACACTCCTTTTCTGTGGATGACTTCCTCTGTAAGTGTCCAGCTCTAACTCCTCTCTCAAGCGACAGTTCTGTGTTTCTAGTGGTCTTTTGATGTTTCCATTTGGGTGTCCTTTATCATCTCATACTCACCAAACTTGAAAGTGAAGTCATTCATTCCCTTGAAATATGGACTTCCCCATTTCTGCTTAAAAACACTACTATTCTTGGCTAATTCTCCCCTGCCCTGTCAGTGCACAGGGGGCGATTTTAAAGACCAAAGGTACGTGGTATATTGGCTTCTTCTCCTGGGCCAGCAGGAATGGCTGTGAACATTCAAGGCACTGGCTTTCTCAAATAGAGACCATTCAAGGCACTGCTCTCTCACATTCACTGTGTGAAAGTGTTTAGGAACCAGCAGACCAGGGCTGGCAGGTGTGTTGTCACTGGAGGATTGGGAGTCTGAGCTGCCACCAAAAGCATGGTCATTTAGTGCCCCCGCCCAAATACATTTCAACATTCTGCTGGGCCTCTAAGAGAAGACAAATATGCCCTCAAGCAATACCTCTCCCCTACCCCCCGCATGAGTACAGAATGATTCTGAGGCTTCCTTGGGAGGTTCTTACAAAAGTTGGTGCTCCACTGTACCCCTCCTTTCCACAAGAGGCTCTTGCCCAAAGTCTGGGCTCCATAATTTAGGCCATTGGGCCAGGAAAGCCCTTGAATGACAAGGTGGAAATAGTCCTGGAATAGGAGCTAGAAGACCCGAGTTCTAATCCCGACTCAGTTTCTATACATTCAGGAAGTCTCTTTACAAACACTGAGAAGAAAAACACCCTAAATTTATTTCTTCATCTGCAGAATGAAAGAGTTAGACAATATGATGTCTAAAGTTTCTTGAAGCTCTAAAATTATCTGATTTTAATGTCCTAACTGGAACTCAGACCAAGGCTATTCAATGCCAACTATACCTGAAATCGGCAGATTAGTTTTAAACCAGCACATTTATGAGAATGGAGGAGTGAGTTGGTTTTTCTATGCTTTTAACATTTTCTTTTGCCTCCTTTGGCCCTAAAGTTGGTTTTCTTCCTTCCTGTCTCCTGTCACCTGATATTTACTCAGAGAACTATAATAAAAAAAATTGCTAAACACAAACAGTTTTGGCTAGATTGACTTCTTGGCAATTAAACCAAGCAGTTTCTCCAAGGATATATTTGCCCTTTCTCAGCCACTATGGCACCAAAGACAAACTTTTCCCATGGCAATGGGCCTCATTTGCCAATGCGTGCAGGTAACAAGCTGCCTTTCTCCCCGGCAATGGAGATTTTCCTATTGTGGCATGAAAGGAAGGCATTGTCAGTTTTATTATTATTTTCAATGAAAATGTTCTGAATCATTTGTTTGATGCCTCCCCCTTTAGAATTGGGTGGAGTGATGACTAAGTTAAGAGAGGGCCTTATTGGACATGCGAGGCCTCTTGTTAGTTATGGGAGGACATTTTTTCTTCAATAGCAATTACCTTGCCTGACCAATCTAGGCAGCCAAGGGACAGTCACTCCATGTTCCACTGATTGAATGTTTGTTCTTGAGGTATAAACATGAAATCAGAGGCCGGGTGCGGTGGCTCACACCTGTAAACCTAGCACTCCGGGAGGCCAAGGCAGGAGGATCGCTTGAGCTTAGCAGTTCAAGACCAGCCTGAGCAAGAGCCAGACCCCATCTCTACTAAAAATAGAAAAAATTAGCTGGGCATGGTGGCGAGCACCTGTAGTTCCAGCTACTCGGGAGGCTGAGGCAGGAGGATCCCTTGAGCCCAGGAGTTGGTGGTTGCTGTGAGCTAGGCTGACACCGTGGCGCTCTAGCTTGGGCAACAGAGTGAGACTCTGTCTCAAAAAAAAAAAAAAAAAAAAAAGAGAAAGAAATCAGAGAATAATAGTCCCATGTTTCATAAAGGGAAGTACAAGATTGAGAGGTGAAATTATGTGCTCAAAAACACCTTAGAGTTCTTGGTGAAAGAGATAAGATTCAAACCTCAGGGGCCCAAACTTAATCCAAGATGCTCATGTTTCCTCATATGTAAATACATGCATTTGGTGTCTGATAGAAGATATTAGGTACTTTCCTAAACCTTGGTTTTCAGCCTGGTTTTCTCCCTAATATTTCATACTTCCTCATTGCATAATGTAAAGGACTGTCTCAGAGGATGCCAAGAGACTGGTACTATGATAACTGAGTCAGCGTGTTTAGGATACCAGTACTCAAAGTCCAGAACTCATACAATATTTTAAAAACCCCCAATTCCATTTCTCCTATTTCTCCATTTTTCCTAGACAGTAGACGGTTTCACTTCTCTGTAACACTCCAAAAAGAACTAAGCTTTAAAGGAGATTAGACCTAATTGTGAACCTATGGACAACACAGCTCAAGCATGTATAAAGGAGGAAAAGGAGCCCGGGGAAATAGTATTTCTGAATCCTGAGGTTAGAAGGAAATTTGAGAACCCATAGCGTCCATCCCCCTGTCCTCAGGCAGGAGTGCATGTAAATTTAGTAAGTCATGCTAATTTTAGAGATCGCAAGGCCTGGTGATTCTATAACTCCCTCAGAAGGACATTTCAAGCAACCTTCATAGTCATTCTTTTTTTCTTCATCCATTCAAAGTCCCCATTTTTCTGCTGCATATTCTCTAAAAGATATCAAACATTTGAAAAGCAAGATCTAATTATTCCTCAGACTTATTTTCTAAGTTAAATACTACAGATTTCTTAATCTTTTCTTCAAATCTTTAAACGTATTTTTAAATAATCTGATGAATTATCTGTTTATTGCCAATTCCTAGAGCTTTCTATTTTTTTTTACTTCAGCATATTACAGGGGTACAAATGTTTAGGTTACATATATTGTCTTTGCCCCACCCAAGTCAGAGCTTCAAGCATGTCCATCCCCTAGATGGTACACACCACACCCATTAGGTGTTAATATACCCATCCCCTTCTCCCCCCTCCCACGTGAACGACACCTGATGAATGTTACTACTATATGTGCACTTAAGTGTTGGTCATTTAATACCAGTTAGGTGGTGAGTACATGTGGTGCTTGTTTTTCCATTCTTGGGATACTTCACTTAGTATAATGGGCTCCAGCTCTATCCAGGATAATACAAGAGGTGCTATATCACCATTGTTTTTTGTGGCTGAGTAATACTCCACGGTATGCATATATCACATTTTATTAATCCACTCATGTATTGATGGGCACTTGAATTGTTTCCACATCTTTGCAATTGTGAATTGTGCTGCTATAAACGTTCGGGTGCAGGTGTCTTTTTTATAGAGTGTCATTTGTTCTTTTGGGTAGATGCCCAGTAATGGGATTGCTGGATCAAATGGTAGTTCTACTTTTAGCTCTTTGAGGTATCTCCATTTTACTTTCCACGGAGGTTGTGCTAGTTTGTAGTCCCACCAGCAGTGTATGAGTGTTCCTATTTCTACACATCCACACCAATGTTTATTCTTTTGGGACTTTTTGATAAAGGCCATTCTCACTGAAGTTAGGTGATATTTCATTGTGATTTTGATTTGCATTTCCCTGGATGATTAGAGATGTTGAGCATTTTTTCATATGTTTGTTGGCTGTTAGTCTATCTTCTTTTGAAAAGTTTCTGTTCATGTACTTTGCCCACTTTTTGGTAGGGTTGTTTGATTTTTTTTCTTGCTGATTTTCCTGAGTTCTAGATTCTAGTTATCAGCCCTTTATTAGATGTGTAACATGTGAATATTTTCCCCCATTCTGTGGGTTGTCTGTTTGCTCTTGTGATAGTTCCCTTGTCTGTGCAGAAGCTTTTTAATTTGATCAGGTCCCATTTATTTATATTTGTTGTTGCTGTGATTGCCTTTGGGGCCTTCTTCATAAATTCTTTCCCTAGGCCAATGTCTATAAGAGTTTTTCCAACATTTTGTTCTAGAATTCTTATAGTTTCATGCTTTAGATTTAAGTCTGTTATCCACTGTGAGTTGATTTTTGTGAGAGGTGAAAGGTGAAGATCTTGTTTCGGTCTTCTACATGTGGCTATCCAGTTTTCCCAGCACCATTTATTGAATAAGGATTCTTTTCCCCAGTGTATGTTTGTCTGCTTTGTCAAAGACTATATGGCTATATGAGGATGTTTTTATATCTGGGTTCTCAGTTCTGTTCCATTCGTCTACGTCTCTATTCTTGTGCCAGTACCATGCTGTTTT
The DNA here is from genome assembly GCA_004363605.1 of Indri indri. Classification (NCBI taxonomy): domain Eukaryota; kingdom Metazoa; phylum Chordata; class Mammalia; order Primates; family Indriidae; genus Indri; species Indri indri. The sequence continues at coordinate 43,664 of RJWJ010001185.1, forward strand.
AGTTACTATAGCCTTGTAGTATAGCTTGAAGTCTGGTAAATTGATGCCTCCCAATTTGTTCTTTTTGCTTAAGATTGCTTTTGCTAAACGGGGTCTTCTCTGGTTCCATACACAGCGTAGAATTATTTTTTTTTAGATCTGCAAAAATGATGTTGGTATTTTAATAGGGATTGCATTGAATCTTTAGATCACTTTGGGTAGTATAGACATTTTAACAATGTTGATTCTACCAAACCATGAGCATGGTATGGTTTTCCACCTTTTTATATCCTCTGTTATTTCCTTCCTCAGTGTTTCACAGTTCTCCCTCTAGAGGTCTTTTACCTCCTTAGTTAAATATATTTCTAGGTATTTTACTTTCTTCGTTGCTATTGTGAAGGGTATCGAGTCTTTGGTTTGGTTCTCAGTTTGACTGTTGTTGGCATATAGGAATGCTACTGATTTCTGCACACTGATTTTGTAACCTGAGACTTTGCTGAATTTATTTATCAATTCCAGGAGTCTCATGGCAGAATCTTTAGTGTTTTCTAGATATAAGATCATATCGTCAACAAGAGCGATAGTTTGACTTCTTCTTTACCCCATTTGGATGCCCTTGATTTCTTTCTCTTGTCTGATTGCTCTGGCTAGAACTTTCTTATCTTACAACATTTCTCAGATTGTGAAGATTCCTCTCACATCAACTTCTGCATAACTCAGGGCAAATATATACTTTTGTACAAAAGCCCTAAGCAACCTCTTACCTACCCAGAGGGCTCTTATTTGGCAATTTTACCTTTCAGAATAAACACCCTGACAAGAGTAAACAGTAATTAGCAAGGGACATAATGGAAAAGCTAGAAAGAGCAGACAGAAAAATCAGACTGGGGCTGGTTATAAAAGGAGGAGGCAGCCCTATACACCTTCTTGGCCCTTAGGCAGTCAATGAGCTTAAAATACTATTATTTATAATATGAAATCAAGCATTGGTTTCCTCTAGAAAAGATGCTGTTGACAAAGGGTATAATCAGTGTAATCTGTTTAAAGAGTTAGAGAAGTGTGTTTCTTACTGTGGAATGTTTTCCAACCAAATTTGTTCAAGTAAATTGAGTATTGGCAGAAAAAGAGGACAATTAGCTAGAAATTTCACTAATGCGGATTGTCAAAAAAATGTAAGCCAAGAGATGTTTTTGTAAACAACTCATTTAAAAGATAAGGAAAGTGGGGAACTAAAAGAAGGGACAAGACTTACCCCCTTTAGGTAGTTACGGATAGTTGAGGAAAGGTAGAGGTTAGGAAGGACCTGCCTGACTATGGGCTTTTATTTTCCATGGAAATTTATTTTGAACATTCAATTTGAAAATTGCGCAGCAACCTCTCAGTCAAAATGGCACCATGAATACTTGGAATGTGTATAGCAGTATGGATCAGGGGAAGTTAGAATTGGGGTTTTAACTCAAAAGTGCCCCACCATGGCCTTGATTGACATCTACAATAGCTCCCTGGCTTTTAGGAACCACCCTTTCTAGTGCCAAGTACATCAGGCTTTGAAGGATAAGTCGGGGAAGATTTCAGGAAAGCCACTAGTTTGAAATTATACCCACAGTCAGCAACTTAGCTTTGATGATGAATTTAACTTTCTCTATTGTTTGGATCTTAATCAAATGTTGAGCTTAGGTTATATCCTCCTTGAGGTAACAAACTTGAGCTAATCTAAGCCTGGAAGTTCTGCAAACATTCTTAATAAATTATTCATTCAACATTCACTTAACAGATATTTATTGAGTGCTAACTATGTGCTAGGCAATGTTCTAGACCTGAAAGAAACAACCCCAAGTTTCTACTCTTATGGAGATCATCTTTAAGGAAGACATACATATATAGTGTTTGTATGTGCTATATGTTTTGTTTATAACCAAAATGAAATCGAGGCCCAGTGAAATGTGAAGCAAGAACAAAAGACACAGATGAGGAAGGAAGGCCAGCAGGGAGCTCAGCAGTGAGCCTCTCCAGATCTAGCTGTGCATCCAAAACAGCAGGGAAGGTGTTAGAGAAACAGATTTCTGGGTCTTAGTCTAGACCCACCAAATCAGTTCTCCAGGTGTGAGGTCCAGGAATCTGTATTTTCAAAGAGTTCCCTAGGTGGCTCTGATGTGGCGAGTCCAGAACTGGTTCTCAAATCTGGAAATCACTGACCTAGATGTTCTCTTGATGCCTTTATCAGTCAGGGTTCCAGCAGGATACAAAAGGCACTTTCTGTTGGATAGTTTGAGGAGAGTTTACAAAGGGAAGATTTACAAATGTGCAGTAGGACTATTGGGAAACCCCAAACTCAGGTGCAGAGCCCTGAGGCCAGTAACATACAGCAACCATTAGCATCCCTGAGCCTGAAGAGGTGAGAGGAGTGGGGTTCCTAGAACCAGGAACAAAGAGGGCTGGGTGCAGAGGTCCTCTCTTGAGGGAACCTCTGACCTTCAATTGAGAGATGCAGCCAGCAGATTTAAGCCAAATTCAACTGGAATGAAGAGGCCAGGAAACCCGTTATTAGAGACCACATGGGCCAGCCTACCAGGGCACAGAAAAGGACAAAGAAGGATGGAGGGTGGATTTGGAGGAGCAAATGAAGACATTCAACCCAAGGCCCTTTTCAGCTGTGGGAACATATGAAAATAAAATGGGACCCAAAATAGGTCTAAATAGGTATTCCTAATATTGCATGGCAAAAAATTGTTTGTCTGAACTATCTAAATCTTAGTTCTTTATTGTCTCTATTTGGTACCCCCAGGGACAACAAAATGCCAGGTTTTGTTTTTGCTTTCATTTTTTGATAGCAGTGGTATTTACTAAGTACTCATTATATTCCATGCACTGTGATAATTTTATTTTAATTTACAAAACAATACTTCAAAGTAGGTATTATTATTTTCCAGAAAAGGGAATTAATGCACAGAAGATTAAGAAATTTACCTTGGGTCCCACTGCATGTGAGCAATAAAGCCACAATCTGAAGCCAGATCTGTCTCATACCCATCCATGCCCGTGCTCCCAACCTTTGTGCTGTGTTGTTAAGCCTTCCCAGGAACAGGTCAATCTCAGTCACTCTCACTAGGAAACTGCATCCTAGGCAATTTTGTCAAGAGCAAAGAAATCACAATTTCTTGTATTCTTGCATAAAGTTTCATATATATTCATGGCTTTTCAGGGTTTATATTTGTTAAATATTACTATCTTCCCATTCATACTCAGGAAGCAACTCGGGCCTCATAAGTTAATTATTTATGATTTCATGCATTCTTGGTTCAGAGCTTTAGAACTAGGTAGGTACACTTTTTGTCTGTGCTCTGCTGGTATTTCTATGTTCAGAACAGAGCTAGGATGGCCACTGTTCCAGTGCGTCCTGGACTGAAATTTCCTAGGACGTGTAAATTTCAGTGCTAAAACTAGGACAGTTCCAGGCAAACTGAGATAGTTGATAAATGCCAGGTCTTAAAAGTACATTCTATTTTGTAATGAGACTTCAGAAATTCTAAAACCACGTTTAGAAAAAGAATTAAAAATCTAATTTTCTTCACATTTTCCCACTGTTCAGGCTCAGGTTAGATCTATCCTTGTGGTATTCTAAGCCTAGTTTCTGGCCCTTCTGAGGCACAGAGGTCACATAAGAAGGCAGGAACAGGAAATTCAAAGAAGGTTCAGTCCAGACGAGTCATCTTGGCGTTCAAATGAGACCAGTGCTGAAGGATGCGGGGCCATCTTCAACAGAGCCCAGGTGCCCATCACTTACAATTTTAGTCCTAGACATGTGATACTTGGCTCAAAACGTGTAGTGCTTATTTCACCATGTTGTAATTGCTTGTTTATGCTTGTGTCCTGTGTTGGATAGAAAGATCATTGAGGACAAGGACCCAGCAGTCTCAGGATTTAGAACTGGGCCTGTTCCATGAGATTAGCTCAGTGACTCATTGGGGAGCATCCCGGGATACAAGGGAGGTACATTTACTCAAGATTTGTTTTTGAACTTTCTCCATTCATTGTGAAACTTGACTTTTTGTAACATCTTTGAAACACGTCAGGCACTTGAGGTGAGCAGGGGGTACCTCACATGATAGGAGAGTTTCTGGCTAAGTTAACTTTCCAAACTCATCCCCCATAGGTTGATGTGCCCTGGGGACTGGACCAGCCCCCCAACTCCATAGGAATCAGGGTACAAAAGTGAAGAGAGCCCCAGGGCCTTTTGGCTAGCTGACTCTCACGTGGCCTTTTCTCTTCCTTATTGTTCGAAGGATGCCAGACAAATGAAAAAGTTTATTTATTTTTAGGGAGGCAAAGATTGAATTCAAGTACATGATGAAGCTTCTACAGGAAAACTTCCAGGAACTGTGCTATCCTGTATGGCATCATTAAAGAGAAGGATGGCAGAAAAGTAACTGCCTTTATAAAGCACTTATTTTGTGCTATTTTTAGGTATGGTGCTAGCTTTTTACATGCCCAAATAAATTTATTCCATGCCAAAATATTACAAGATTAATTACCCCTTCCATTTCCAGGTAAGGCTGAGATGTGGTTACGTAACATGTCAACGGTCAGACAGCTAGCAAGAGGCAGAAGAGGGACGTGAAACCAGGTCTATAAAACTGCAAAACTCCTGTCGTTGTTTGCTAACACATAGTTCTGAAGCATCACAGCTGCTTCCTGAAGATCCTGAAAATCTCTGGACTGGCTCCTGGGATACCAGAATTCTCTCTGTTTTCTGATATTACTCAGATACTAAACATGACCAGGCAATATTGGTTTGTTTCCAGAGAAAGTCTACTAGAAGCTTGGCACTAACAGTGGGGAAGAGAGGGAACATCTCTGAAAGGAAGACATGAACGGCAGCATAATCCATGGTTTGGGGGCTTCCTTACCTTATTTGGGGGAGGATATCCCATTTATAAATGCTAATAAGGTCTATGGTTAAATTTCACCACTATGAATTATTTACAGAGAACTGCTAAGGGTTTCCCCTCCCTGCAGGGTGAACAGCTGGCCTTCTGCAGTGCCAGGCTTGGTGCTTTGGTTTTTTTTGAAGATCAGTGCCCTCTGGAGGTTGAAGTCAGAGAAACAAAAGCACGAGGAAAAAAGGACAAAGAGTTTTCCACTCCTGCTCCTTCTGTCTAAGTCCTTGCCTCAAAGTACATTAAGGACAAAGGCTGAGAAACTTTGGGGGGAAATATTTTTTCTATTGTGATCTTGAGTGTGAAATGTCAGGGAACAACTGGGCTAGGGAAGAAACCAATTGGTTCCTCAAACACATCCCCAAAGTACTGATTTGCTCCCAATGGTGGCTCTTCCCATATGTTCTGTCCTGTGTAACTATCTTAAGCTAATGGAGCCTCAGCAGCAGCCCTTTGCCAGGGGGGAGAATTTCCCAGTGAAAAGGCAGTACCAGTACCCATGGAGGACTCAGATTGCCTGTGTTTTCTTTACTTAGATAGAAGATGCAAGAAGGTCTAGATGGCAGACATGGAATAGCTTGACGGCTCTGTGCCTGCCCAGCAGCCCCAAGACAGCAGTGGCAGGGGCCGGGGAGAAAGCGGCCTAAAATTTGTCATGCCTTTTGGTTAAGGTTGATGGGCAGGAGTAGAATTCCTGGTCTTTAAACCTCTTCCTTTCTCTTCCAAGCGCAAGCGATTTAGGAAGCCAAGAGGAATCATCAGGTCTAGGTTTGCTACCAGTCTGGCCCTGACTGGGACATCTGTTTAGAGACCTGGGCTTTAATTTTGTTCCTGAGTCTCCACATCACCATCCTGTGGCCACAATACTGATGACTAGATCTTTGCCTCCTTCCTGTGGCTGAGGCCTTGGCAAGGTAACAGAAGCAGACCTGTGACTGAAAATTTGGCACTTGACCCCAAGGCTGCATCAGGAGAATGAAGACAAGTGGTTTGAGGAGAAGGAAAGGGAGGTTTTTTCATTTGCTGGCAAATGAGGAGAATGGGAGACTCTCATCTTAAAGTACCATTTTGATAACTATAAGCAGAAATACAGAGCTTTTAAAGCGAGGGTTTTCAGCTTCAGGCTATTGCTGTTTAACTGTAGTTGATGGCTCTGATCCATCCCATCTCTGGCAAAGACAATCTCGTGACGTCTGCCCAGACAATTCCATTGAGCCACCTCCTATGGTACAAAGAACAAAGGACACTCCCCTGCCCTCTGATTAAGATCCATATATCCAACTCGCACCATTTCAGAACTTTTTGGTTCAACTACCTGTGTCCTTTTGCCTGCTGGATTTTTCTGGGAAGAGGAACCCACTCTGGCCATGTACATAGCAAGACAGAAGTGCCGGGGAGTTAATGTACACCTCTCCAGCAGCCTTCAACCTATGACTGATAATAAATCCAATGCATTGTCTATAGAATGTAAGAGCAATGAGAAACCCAGTACATCTGTAAGATCACACTCAGAGGCAATGCTTAGCAGACTTGTTCCTTAGAATGACCACAAGTTTCTTAAAGGCAAAGACTGGGCTTCGATGAGTACTTCAAAAGCCAATGCCAATTACAGGAAATGATTCCCTACAAATCGTTGGTGTGATGTTGGGCAAGATGGTGTAGCACTCATTGGAATCTTGTACTCAATCTGAAGAGATTCAAGCTTGTTTGGTTCAAGAAACTGTGGTCTCCTCCGTTCAATCCTGGTACCTCACAATCAGTTTTGCATTAGTTGTCTCTTGCTGTAAAACATATCGCCCCTAACTTAGTGGCTTAAAGCAGTAATCATTTATTATCTCTCACAATTCCTATGGGTCAGGAATGCAAGAGTGACTTCTCTGGGTGGTAGCTCAGGGTCTCTTATCAGGTTGTAGTCAGATGCCGGCAGGGCTCCAGACACTGGAAGGCTCAAGTGTGGTGGAGGATCCCCTTCTAGGGCTGCTTACTTACCTGCCTGGCTGTAGGTGAGATGTCCCAGGGAGCATCTCTGCAGAGTGCTTGAGTGTCCTCATGGCATGGCGGCTCATCTCCCCTAGCATGAATAACCCAAGAGGAAGCTGCAATGCCCTTTTTGACCTAACCTCAAGAATCACATAACGTCATTTCTGCTGTATTCTACTGGTCACACAACTCAGTCCTCATTCAGTGCAGGAGGGGACTATGCAGGGCATGAACACCAGGAAGTGAGGATTTCCTAGAAACCATAAGTTTCTAGGAAAAAAGTCCATTCCATAAATGGTTTTAGGTGAGAAACATATGAAACAACAACAGATTCAAACGACATTGGAAAATGCCTGTTGACTGGACAACCAGAAACAGTTAAAGTGTTTTTTCATTCTGTAATTTCTTATAATGCTGTTTATTATACTGGGTAATGATCTGTATCCTTCTTGGCAAACATTCTACAATGCACAGTAAAGTTCTGCCCTGATACTAAGGTGGAAACACCTTAGAAACATGTATATCGAGTTGCACTTGAACGAAACAGAGAGTTTTGCTTCTGATGAGGGAGAGTCAGCTCATAGATGGTGGCTTTCTTCTAAATCCCTAAAATCCATTCCATTAATTCTCAGAGTTGTAAGTCGGAACACCGAGCCTGAGAGTCAGGTCAGGGCATGGTGTGAGTATTGCTACCTGCAGGGCCAGGAGGTGGCTGCACAGTGGGGCCCTTTGTTGTGCTCTGGCAGAGGGATTCCACTGGCCTGATTGCTGCAGGGCTCATTTCCTGAACAGGAAGGTTCTACCACCTGGTGGATGGGTCTCTCCAAAACAAACAGGCCTCTCCTCCTGTCTCCAAGCCCTGAGCCCTGTGTAAGCCCCAAGCTCCGGGAACGGACCTGACCCGTGGACTCCTTATCAGTCCCTCAAATACCACTGCTCAGAAGAAGTTTTTACATTCATTAAGTTCCTGCTACCAAAGGTCAAGTTCCCACTGCAGAAATGAAAAAAAAGAAAAAAGGGGGAAAAAAAAAACGTCGAAAGACTGAGGGGGCAGCATTGAAAGAAACCAGAGAAAATGAAACAGCAGTAATTGGCATGCTGAGCTTACTCAGTTATGGACACGGCCTGAAAACGCCACTCTCATCTCATGGGAAGTATTTCTTTTAGCCATTCAACAACAACAGCAACAGCATTCACAACAATGCTATATGGTGTGTTAGCTTCATGGAGTAATACGTTGAAAAGACATTATCTTTTAGCTTTCTCAAAATAACTTTCTGAGGTTGATATTATAATATTTGTACCCTAACTAAAATGGTAATCTCTCCTTTCTTTCTTATTTCACTTCGTTATTTTTTTCTTTTCTTTGTTTTTTTTTTAAGAGAGAGAGTCTCACTCTGCTGCCGGCCTGGAGTGTAGTGGCTTGATCACAACTTACTGCAACCTTCAAATTGGGCTTAAGTGATCCTCTTGCTTCAGCCTCCCGAGTAGCTGGGACTACAGATGCGTGCCACTACACTTGGCTAACTTTTTAAATTTTTTGCAGAGACTGGGATCTTGCTATATTGCCCAGGCTGGTCTCAAACTCCTGGCCTCAAGCAATGCTCCTGCCTCGGCCTCCCAAACACGGGGATTACATGTGTGAGCCACTGTGCCAGCCTTTTATCCCACTTTATTTTTTTCATGGAGCTTATTACCATCTGGCATAGCATCCCATGCCTATGTGTTTGTTTATTTTCTTATTGTCTATTTGCCTGTCTAAAAGGTAAGCTCCATGAGAACAGGGATTTTGTCTATTTTGCTTTTTGCCACATTCCAGAGCCTAGTAAATATGTAATAAATAATTGTGTAAAAATAACTTGCATTGAATCAGCTATGAGAGGTTAAATAACTTCCCTCAGGTGTTTTGAGTCCAAATTTGATGCAATTTTCAATCAGCTATGAGAGGTTAAATAACTTCCCTCAGGTGTTTTGAGTCCAAATTTGATGCAATTTTCAATCAGCTATGAGAGGTTAAATAGCTTCCCTCAGGTGTTTTGAGTCCAAATTTGATGCAATTTTCAACATGTTGTGCTGCCTCTATGTTTTCTGTATCAAGGGCAGAAGTCCAGATTTTAGGAAACTGAGGCCACCAAGTTGCAAAGTGGGGTAATGGAAGAGCTCAGACTAGAACTCAGGTCTTCTGATAGTTAGTAACTCAGCCTTGTTTTTGCTGTCCTGGAAAAGCTAAGGGTTTTGCCCGGTAGGAAGAGTTAATGCTGAGGTTAGAAACGGCTCTTTCATCCTTTTGCTTCCGTGGTTGGCTGGCCTCTTGGGTGACAGGTCTGCAAATTCCCAGCGTGTATATCTCAGCATCATGCAACGTGCCTTGCCCCATGTCCATTCCACCTCTATTATCAACATGACCTGTAGAGAACAGCCTGAAACAGTTACACATGACTATGACGATTACTCAGATGCATATATCTAAGTTTCTACTTGGGAAGAGCTTACGTCTAAAGCTCTGAGGAAAACAGCCGAATCAGCACAGGGCTTAAGTCCCATGGAAGTTCAGAGCGTATCTCATTTGTCACTTGACAATTCCTTTACCTGCCCCACCACCTGCTTTTCTCCTTCACCTCTCTGGCTTTGTCTTTCCCAAGAGCTAAAAGGAGCTGTCAGGATTTAGCACACCCAGTAAACAGCCGGGAGCTTTGGTTGCCAAGTTGGGGCAGCTACAGCAATTACTCCCTCATGGCCATTTGTTTGTAGAGCCAAGAACAACGAAAACACATCAGCTGGGAGTCGACCCTCGCAAGCAAACAGATCGGTCCAGCTTATATTCCTCAAACAGCTTGTTGCAGGAAGTCTGGTTCTACTGAGAAGAAACACATGTTTATACCCAAGGACTCAGTTCACTGTGTTTCTCCTGAAAACTGTTGGAGCCATGTGGCCCTGGCATTCATTCGGTGGGTTTGTTACACTGGACCCATCTTGCTCACCATGGCTGCGTGAGCTGTCTTTCCAAATCCTCCCTTTGTACTGCAGGTTAGACAAAAACAGCACTGCCTGATAAACCACTTACAAACTGCAACAATTAGACTGCAAATCAATGAAGGGTATTTTTTTGCCCCTGAACACATTGGATCAAGTGACTGAACAGTGTGAATTCTCCCAAATTTTGTTACCATTCCATGGTATTTTTTTTTCCCCTTTGGGAAGATAGCATAAGGAAGAAGAATTAATGGGAAGCCATTGGCCTTAGAATGCACGTTCGAATCCCAGATCTGCCACTCACTGACTGTGACACCTTGACTGTGATGGTGAACATTTCGAAATCTCCTTTTTTGTTTTCATCTGTAAATCAGGTGTATTAATAACTATCTTGCAGGGCTGTGGTTACGTTTGAGTAATGTGAGCGTAGCAACTGACAGTGCCCAGCAGGTAGCAGGGTCTTCATATACGGCAGTGAATGCTGTTATCATTAATGTTACTTATGTGTCTACGTAAATGTGTGGGTCAGGATCAGGGCAGCCACAGCCTAATTGAAAGCCAGTGGAGGGAAGCTGGGGGAACTCTTTGTCACTGCCAACTTTTGTGACTTTGGACAAGTCAATGTGTCTGGGCCTCAGTTTTTGCATCTTAAAAAAAAGGAAAAAAATGCCATTGTCCTCACTTAAAAACTGATGAATTGGTATTTTGGAAAACCTGCTGCCCCAGACACTGCACTCAATTTTCCTTGAAATGTAACCTCACTTCTCACAACTCTGGATTGTTGCTCTGACTTTACAAATAAGAAAACTGAACCCCATAGAAGTTAAGGAACTTGGCCAGAGTACTAGTGAGTGGCAGGGTTGGAATTTGAGACTGAACTTTCTGACATTTGTTCATACACCATTTATTAAATGAGATACTGTATTAAAACTTGATAAATGCTAGTTTTAGTCTTATTTTTGTGAAGTGCTGATTAAAAGTACAGAACTAGATGAACAGAATGCAAAGAAAACAGGAAGTCATCTCTGACAGTGAGGAACAGAGAATCTCTTAGGAATTCTGTGTTCTTTTGCATCTCAGTATTGCCTCTCTAAAATAGAAGTCATGTTCTAATAAAAGTAAAAAGACACAAACATTTTAATTAGTATTTTATTTGGAGAGGGAGAAAGGAAAACAGAGGGAGACCCAAAGTGTTGTGCAGATCAAATAAAATAATGGAGCTATAAAAGGAGCTTAGAAAATAAAAGCCATACTTCAGATAACACACAACGCTATTGTCTTGTTTATGTTATTGTTGTTATTTTTATTATTTATTGGATACCACTGCTGCATCTATGATGCTGCAAGTCTTTCAGAGAGAAAGCTGAGAGATCATTCACACTAGAAGGCGGTCTACAAAAAGCATCGAATACGGGGCAGGACAGGAGCCATAGGAGTTCTCAGACAGGAGCTCCACAGGTAAGGTTGCCCGAAACTCAAGAGATTCCTAGATTAAAACCAAGGACCTGGAAGGTGAGTCATCCTCACAGTATTCAAAGTGTAGATTTCATGGTTCAATAGAAATTCCAGGGTCCTTAAATCACCTGGTCTACCTTGGAAGGGTGGGGCAGGGCCGGGCCTGGTACCAAGAGAGCAAATGTTAGTTTTATCTTTATAGACAAGGAAATTAGAGTCCACCAACATGTTCAAAAGTCAGAAAGGAATGGTGAGGTGAAGGCCAGATATTTCCAAATTCGTTGATGACAGTGGAAAGAAGTCAGGGTTTAGGGCCAAACAAACTGGGTTTGCTCTTACTAGAAATGTGACTTTAGGTAAATTACACTGTACCTTTCTGAGCTTCACTCTTCTCACCTGTAAGAAGAGGGTGAGGAACAACAGGTCAGGGGTATCGCTGGGGTTGATGTGGGGATAAAGCGAAATAGAGACAAGGATGCAACCAAGCACAGAATTGTGTTTCTACCCTTCCCAGTCAGTCAGTTGCAGTAATGAGTTTAACCCCTTCTTTTCCAGTCTAAAGCCAATAGAAAGGTCATATTTTGCAGGCCAGAAGGTAGGAATGAAAAATCTTTCATTCCCCTTAACTGGCTTAGAAGGCACCCCCAAAATATTCATCACACTGAAAACATCACCAGGTTGTTAATAAAACTTCAAATCGTTCCCCCACCTACCCCATCCCAATTTCACATTAAAAGAAATATCAAATCAACGTCATTTGAGAGAGCTCTGCTTCTGAACTGGTCGAGTAGTTCCTATTGAGCCAACCTTCGTAAAGATAGCAACTGTAACATCTGGACAAAATAAAACAAACAGCAATTAGCTGAAGGCGCGAGAGAGTGAAAAGAAAGCACCCAAATACTGGCGGAGAGTCGATTCACGGCTGAAGTAAATGGTCCTGGGTACATTTCTTTTTTGAAAATTTTTTACAAAATTGTTTACCACTTTCAGCATGAGGGCAGGGCCCAATCCGTGCCCCACGGAGTGAACAAAACCAGTGGAACATTGTGCCTTACTTGCTTAAAAAACCAAAAGACAGAATTCAGGGCAACCAAAGCTGCTGGGAGGCAAGAAGAAAATCCTGAAAAGGACAGAATCCGAGAGAGAAAGCCCTAAATTCCGCTTATAAACCCTGTCTAAATCCCTGACTGATCTCGGAATGATACATGCGCAGGGAACCGCTGCAAAAAAAAAAAAAAAAATTTTTTTACCCTTCAGAGAAACATAACAGAATTCAAAGTCTCTACAACATATTTTTTTTACAATGTCCAGGATATAATCTCAAATTAATTGATGTATGAAGAAACAGGAAGACATGATCTGTTAAAAAAAAAACCCCAAAATTATAACATTGTAACATGTGATTTATAATATATGTAGGCAAAACACAAACTATTATATAAATGATGCAGGTTTTTATATTTTACATGAAGTGAATAGTACAATATTCAATTAAGAATGTATATTGTAATTCCTGCAGTAAACATCGAAAATAAGATGCGAATAGGTATGGCTAAAAAGTCAGTAAAGAAACTGAAGTGGAATATCAACTTCATTTGATTAGTGCCCTGCAGATAGGCTCCCACTGCAGATCTTCACACCCGCCCAATGGCAGTCTCAGCTTCTAACCACGGCATGAAAGGGTAACAAAATCCAGATGTGAGCATCTAAAAAGGCTCCCTAGGGAGAGAACCCCTCCAGCCTCAATGAGAACATGAAGGAAGGAAGTAGAATTCAGGAGGGACATCCCCAATTTAGGGACATAAGCAAGACGAGGGGCACATAAACATCAAAGGGCAGAGTCGATGTGTGAGAAACTGCCGGCTCTCACAGTGGAAGCCTGCTTCCTGCAGCTGGTTTGCCCCAGGACTTGGAGAAGGCTGGTGAGGAGGAGGGAGCTGAGTGCCAGCCACAGCCAACTGCTACCAGCACTTTGGACCAATTCTGGTAAACAAGTGGCTGCGCATGTTGCTGACTACACTTCCAAGGTATTGCAGAAGGCAGGAAAAGAGCAAAACAACATTACTGTCCTTCTTTCAACCTGGTGTTTTTGCACCTGTATCGGAATGCCACAAAGCAGGGGACATTGCATAACCTAGTTGCCTTCGGTCCCTTAGGTTACTCACATACTCCCTTGGGATACAATTTCCAAGGCAGTGTTGACTATTTCAAAATCAATAGCTGTGAAGGCATGAAGGTATTTGAGAAGCCCATATCAAGCAAGCCCCAAATTCCACATTATTTTTATTTAAACAAGCAATTGCAAAGACTGAAGAAGTTTCAGGAATACAAAATAAATTGGGAACACCAAACCATATGTAAGCATACTGGAAACGCCTTCACATTATTTTCTGGAACCTACGTGTCTGAATTAGTCCTATAGGTAACCAAGTCTTGCCCCATTCTGATTTAGCACCTGCAGAGAACATATCCCTTTCCAAAAAAGATGATTTGAGAAAGAACTCCTTATTTGTAGCTGAGTAGAGGAAGAGAGCTAAGTAATTAAACAACAATGTGGATTCAGGATTTTTAAGGGGGATGAGAGGTAAAATGCTGGCTGACTATGTGGGCTATCGTATCTTTGGGTTCTATGAATGACTAGACAAGGGTCTGGAAATCCCTGTGGTGGGGAGGAGCTGGTAGACTGTGCAAGGGATTTGGGGAGGACAAATGATGCACAAAATTTAAGGGAGCACCAAAAAAACCACAGTAATCAAGGTGAACATTTTAATGCAATACATGAAAAAAAAAGAATGCATGTAAAAAATCCATGATGGGCAAAATATCAAAATTGTACACAAAGACAAGCTGCTGAATTTGTTTGTTAGTTTTATGACCTTGTGTTACTGTGTGACATGGAAGGTCGTTTCCAACCGGCTCTTGGTTCCTGGCTCTGTGTTGCTGTTGCCTCCCCCTTGGGGGGGCATGTGATGGTTGATAATGAGGAGATGGCGAGCAAACAAATTGGGCATCACAGGGGTTTGTATATAAATAAGGGTTATTTTGTTGTTGTTGTTTGTTTTAATGGCAGAGATTTTACTAATGTTTCCACTTGATTCACAATATGGGAGAATACTTTGACAAGTGCATGTAGAGGCGCACATTTTTCCCTTTGCCTTAGGCTCCAACAAGGCCCAGCCTGGCCCTGGGCTAAGCAGGGCATGCTGTGATTGGGGCAGACTAGGGAAAAGGCAAGAACACTTTTACTGAGAGCCTGGCTTCTCAGAGGGGCTTTTGAGAAAGCGGGATGAGTTGATCACAGCTGAGGGCTTGGGGAAGAGCTGGGCTGCAAATTCCTGAGAAGAAAGGCTAGACAAAGAAAACAGGAGGACTCATCGTGGTAAGGGAGCCCAGATAGTGGAGAGAGCTTTGGTGGAGGAGTCAGCTACTTGTCCTTGTCCTGCCCCTAACTTCCGGTGTGACCTGCCAACATCACACCCTTTCTGAGCCTCAGTTTCTACATCAGTAAAATGAGTGGTTCTCAGACTTGTTTTAGCTGGAAGACCTTTCCAAATAAATCTTACGGGGAAGCCATAGACAGAAGGGGCACTGATTTGGTTGAACTTGGGGTGTGTTATGGTCTGTTTGGGTTCCTGCAAAGCTCATGTATTGAGTTGTAACCTCTGCCATGATAGTACTAAGAGGCAGGGTTTTGGGGAAATGATTAGCATGGGGGGAGCCCTCATGAATGGCATTAGTGCTCTTATTACAGAAGCCCAGGAGAGACCCCTGTCCTGCTCCACCATGTGAGGACACAGCTGGGAGGCACCATGAGCTGGAGAGCAACCTTGTCACACCCAGATTCTGCCTTGATCTTGGACTTCTCTGCTTCCAGAACTGTAAGAAACCAATTTCTGTTTACAAGCTACTCAGTTTATAGTATTCTGTCATAGCAGCTGAATGGACTAAGACAGGGCTTGAAACCAAGACCCTCACCTGTTCAGGTTTTCCTGACTGACACCCCCCACCCCCCAACAGGGGTCCCGGGGAAACCTCCTCCACCATCTCAGGGCTCCTCTGAGCGCAGTTCGGAAACACTGTATTTAGGGAGTGATTGCTGTCCATTCCAGTTCTAACATTCTATTCCGGCCCAAAAGAAAGCCCTGCCTGTACTGCATGTTGACAATTTGACAATGAAATGTTTACCCATGTCACAAAACCAGAGGAGACTACAGCCTTTGGATTTCACTTTTGGGTGTGCCCTGTTCTGTTTCTGGGTCCGTCCAGCCTGCAGGGCCCAAGAAATTAGCAGAAGCATCAATAGGATTTAGTCAGCCTCGCCGTGGCCAGTGAAATTATACAGTGGAGCGAGGCACATCGCCAGGATTTTAACATGAAGCAGGCACCCCCGGGGAACATTGACAAATGACCCGGGGTTGTCTGCATATGGCCAGGAGCCAGAAGCAGCCAGCTGAGCTCTACTTGCTGATGAGTCTGACAGCTCCAGACCTGTGAAATGTTCCAGGACTGGGAGTGAATGCATTCTGGTGGTATTCAAAACAACAACGAGGTCCTCTTCTTCATCTTCACATGGTTGTCATCCTCCCAGTTACGGTGGCTGTTAGTCAGTTGTTACAGATCTTTAAGCATGTAACTGCCTACTCTTAAAACACGGGGGGTGGGGAGGCAACAGGATCTTCGGGATGAGAAAGAACTTTAGGGCCTGACACACCCGAGTTGGAGCCCCAGTTCTACCTTTCACTGCCTTTGGGATCTTGGTCCAGTTTTTTTTAACCTGTCTGAGCTTCAAGTGTTTTAGGTATACAATGGAAATAAAATACCTGACGGAGCTGTTGTAAGGATTATAAATGAGATTATGTGAATAAAATGTATGCAGTAGATGCTCAATAAATGTTCCCTTCTTTTCCTTTTTTCGGCAACTCTCATCTTTTTAAAGAAATATTAATAGGTCAAGAAATGTTTTCTGCTTAAATCAACATTGAAATCTATTTCGTGGGATTGTGCTGATTGTTTATTTTTCTTTTTCTAATTTCCAAGTTTTCCATAGTAAGCATGTGCAGCAGGATGTTTTAACTAGTATAATACCTGAAAAAAAACTGAGGTTCAGAGGCAGAATG
This sequence comes from Indri indri, assembly GCA_004363605.1. NCBI lineage: Eukaryota > Metazoa > Chordata > Mammalia > Primates > Indriidae > Indri > Indri indri. The sequence goes on from RJWJ010001185.1 coordinate 60,105, forward strand.
GGACTCATAACTCTGACAAAGGGCTAATTTCCCTAACATATAAAGAGGTCCTCAAAATAAATTTTTAAAAAGACCAATAATCCAGTAGAAAAAAATGGATAAAGGAAAAGAATAGTTCATAAAATGGGAAATGCAAATAATTCTTAAACATATAAAATAATGCTCATAATCACACAGAGTAAGATAAACATAAATTTATATTATACAAAGACACCATTTTTCACCAGTCAGATTTCCAAAAATACCAAAGTGACAGTACATTCTTTCGGCACAGTTCTATGGAGAGCAGTCTAACAAGTTTATGTGTCACAGATGTATCCGTATCTATGACTAGATATGGAAAGATCTTCGACAAATAAAGTAACAAAATCAAGGTGTGTACAAGAGTCTGGAAAATAAGCTCCCTTTTGTTTAAAAAAAGGAGGGCAGAGAGGAAAACCTATGTTTGTATTTGCTTGACATGAATGAAATTCTGGAAAGACATGCTAAGAAAAGTGGTGGGGACTGGGCAAATGACAGGGGTAGAAAGGATATTTTCCACTGTATATAATTTTATACTGTTTCATTTTTAATTTTTTAAATGTATTCTTGATTACAAATATTTTTAATAAAAAAGAAAAACACACTAAAAAAGAAAAGATGGGGGATGTTGTGTAGGTAATCAACAGTGACTGACAAGCATGTATTACTTTCTAACCAGATAAAGAACAATGAAAGAGGCCGGGCGTGGTGGCTCACGCCTGTAATCCTAGCACTCTGGGAGGCCGAGGTGGGAGGATTGTTTGAGCTCAGGAGTTTGAGACCAGCCTGAGCAAGAGCAAGACCCCATCTCTACTGAAAAAATAGAAAGAAATTAGCTGAACAACTAAAAATATATATATAAAAAATTAGCCAGGCATGGTGGTGCATGCCTATAGTCCCAGCTACTCGGGAGGCTGGGGCTGGAGGATTGCTTAAGCCCAGGAGTTTGAGGTTGCTGTGAGCTAGGCTGATGCCATGGCACTCTAGCCCGGGCAACAGAGTGAGACTCTGTCTCAAAAAAAAAAAAAAAAAAAAAGAACAATGAAAGATTTTTTTAAGATAACCATCTTCCAATGTGGGGGATGTTCGTCCTGAAACAGTGGATAGAGCAGTTTTCTTTTAATTTGCCACAGTTAAAATTATGCTTAGAAGTTTAAGCAGTTCTTAACCAATGCCAATTTTCTTCAGTGCACTATTGTTATAACATGTTTTTTTCTAAATCTATGCACTCTCTATAACATGTAATCTATCTGTAAGAATGCGTGTATATTATTATTAAAAACAATAGAGCATCCATAATTCCATCACCCAGAGATATTGGTGGCTTCAGAATTTCCGTGTAGGAAGAACAAACTAGTTGGAAGGTGACAACTAGGGAGACTGTATCACAGTTTCATTTGCAAAACATTTTATTTATACTGAGATTTGTTCTTATCAAAGATCAAAGGGTAGGGCAAAAAGTAGATGTGGGTGCTTGAGGCAGACTGGATTTTCCCAAGGTGGTTCCCACAATGCATCCCATTCCACATGCTCTTCCCACAGTGTCCCTCCCCCTGCCCACATGGTGGAGTCTGCCTCCTGTCTGTCCTGGGCTCAATTGTGCCCGCCTTCAAATTTATACATTAAAGTCCTAACACCCAGTACCTCAGAATGTAACCCTGTGTGGAGATAAGGTCTTTAAAGAGGTGCTTAAGTTAAAACGGGTCTTTAGGGTGGACCCTCAGCCATCAGGGCTAGTGTCCTTATAAGGAAAGGAAATCTGCACACACAGGGAAAGACAGGACACGTGAGCAGAGAGAGGATGAGGTGAGGACACAGCGAGGGGCGGCCATCTGCAAGCCAGGGAGAGTCTCCTCAGAGAAACCAACCCTGCCAACACCTTGGTCTTGGACTTTTGGCTCCAGAACTGTGAGAAAACAAAATCTCTGTTGTTTAAGCCACCCAGTCTGTGGTATTTTGTTATGGTAGCCCTAGCAGACTAATATGCCTCCTGTCTTAGTCAGCTCAGGCTGCTACAACAAAATAGTACAGACCGGGTGGCTTGAACAACAGACATTTCCTTTTCACAGTTGTTGAGGCTGGGAAGTCTGAGACCAGGATGTCAGCATTGCCGAGTTCTGGTGAGAGCCCGTTCCTGGCTTGCAGACAGCCATGTTTTTGCTGTGCCCCTACATGGCAGAGAGAGAGGGCTCAGTCCTCTTCCTCCTCTGAGATGAACATTAAGCCCGTCATGAGGAGTTCGCCCTCTTGACCTCATCTAAATTCAATTATTTCCCAAAGTTCCCTCCTCCAAATATCATCACATTGAGATTAGGGCTTCAACTTGAACTCTGGGAGGACACATTTAGTCCCTAGCACCCACTTCCCTTTGAACCTGGGTGGACCTTTATGGGTGCCTCGACCAATAGGGTATGGCAGAGGGACACTCTGTGACTGCTGAGGGTAGGTCATAAAAATACCAAGCACCCTCTCCTTGTTCTCTTGAGAGGCTCCCTCTTGGAATCCAGAGCCACGAGAAAGCCAAGCAGCCTCATGGAGAAACCACAGATAGGTGTCCAGCTGACAGCCAGCACCAACCGCCCGTCCTGAGGCTTCCGATGATTCCAGTCCTCAGCACTCAAGTCACCTCCAGTTTTCAAGCTACCCCTGCCGGTACCACGCCACACAGAGACAAACTGTCCCAGCCAGGCCTTGCTTAAATTGTAGATTTGTAAGGAAAATGAATGAATGTTGTTTCCAGCCACTACGTCTGGGGTAAGCTTGTTAGGCAGCGCCCAGGTCCCTTTAACTGAGCCAGCGTATCCATCCTTCACCTGCAGTGAATGGGGGCTGCTAACAGCTTACAGCTGCTCCTTCCTCCCTTTGGAGAACTGCTTTAGGTTGACTGGAGTCACAAGGGGCACTAAGTTCACCACCCCCAGCCCAGGGGCAGCTGCACCCAATGGCTGGTACGAAAGGTGGTCTCCTTGCCTCGAACAGAACCAACTCTGTGGTACAGTTGACACTCCAGTGCTCCCTGTGAGACTAGGCTAAAGCTAGAACTCAGGTGAGGCCATGTCCTTGTCTAGTTCTTTCCCTGCTCCATCTTCTTCTCTCTTTTATTCTGAGAGTTAATTCAATAAATTACGTAAAACCGGAATCCCTTTCTCAGACTCTGCATCGAGGTATCTGACCCGAAACAGGAACTCATCAAGGCTATTAAGCACGGTCAGGAAGAAATCTTGCCCAGCCATCACACGGTGCTTCCACCACCCAGAGATACCTCGTTAATATTTTGGTATACATGAAATTATTGAATACCTATAGAGCATTTACTCCATTCCTTGGCATAAAGTGAGTACTCAGTAAGTGCCAGCCATTATTACCATATCTCCCTGTATTTTTTCTATATTTAATAATAATATCTATTCACTGAGCACATACTGTATATGGGTCAGCACTATTCTAAGCACATTTCCTTATGTATATACAACCTACTTAGTCCTCACGGAGGACAAATACTGCATGATTCCACTTACGTGAGGGATCTGAAAAATAGTCAAACTCATGAAAGCAAAGTGTAGAATTGTGGTTGCCAGGGCATAGGAAAAGAGGGAAATGGGGAGTGTCTGTTCAGCAGGTGTACAGTTTCAGTTACACAAGATGAATACATTCGAGAGATCTTCCGTACAATACTACGCCTGTGGATAACAATACTGTATTACTGTACACTTGAAAATCTATTAGGATAGATCTAATGTTAAGTGTTGTTAGCCCAATAAAATTTATAAGAAAAAGAAAACCCAAATCCTATGTACTTTCCCTGATTTCTGCTGTACTTGCTCACTTCTTCTGCAGTGAACTCCTTCAATGCTTATTGGATGTCTAAGTTATTTCTGTCCTTAGCAATTTCCTATCAACACTGACCCTGACACATCCCCTATCGATAGAGCACATGTTTATTGATGGGTCTGTTTTCAGCAGCTAGACTGCAAGCTTTTTGAGGACAAGATTTATTGGTTTGTTATTTCTCCAGTATCTTGCGCAGTGCCTGTCACAAGGCAGAGCCTCACTAAACATTTTTTGACTGCGTGAATGAATCAACAAACTATTTCATGGGTGTATGCTGTCTTTTGTCTGGATTACAAGGGCATTGTTGCCCGAACTTGATTTTAGTTTCTTTTGTCCCTCATTATATGTAGCGAATACTAGTTTCCTGGCAGAAATATTCACAGAACTGAACCAGAATTGTTTGCCCCGAAGGATTGGACACACTTTAGGCTTGCTCTGGGAAAAGGACAACTCTCTGTCAAAGAGAAGCAGTCCCATGTGAAACCCTACATGGAATTAGAGAAATTTGTGTTCTCTCAGCTTGCTGCACAGCCGGCTCTATGTGCATTGTTTCCATAACTCTGCATGGGACCGCATGTCCTTGACTTGACCTTGTGGGAATATGTAGACCATGGGCCTCAAGGAGGGATGTTGTGGGAGGAGGGGGTCACGTGATGTGGAGCAAACTTTATTTGCAGTTCCCTGACTCAAGAGTGATTTTTGGGAAGTGGCAAGAGGTGACTCCACAAAGAGCCTTGCCGGCCTCTACAAAGGCACGACGTTTTATGGGGGTGGCACTCTGCCAGCATGACAGGAAGTGGAGAGCAGGGGGGCGACTCACTCCAGGTCCTATCCTGACCAGCACCGGCTTTTTTCACGCTAGTTTTTATTCATAGGATGAAGCTTCTCCTTCAGGAGTTGAAGGCTGAGCTAAAGAAATACTGGTATGCCCCTTTGTACTAGAAGAACGAATTCATTTATTTCTATAAATAAAAACTAATTTTTAAAATGCATCAAGGAGCTTGCTCTTCAGAAGATCACAGGACACACTTTTGCAATGTCAGCTGTCTGACCTCCCCATCAGCTTCACCGATGTATGTTTACATACATGATCGATATTGGGGTTGGTTCAAACACACATATTTATCTTCAAAGAATAGGAAAAGGCCACAAGGTACAAGGGGCTTAGAAAAGTTTGTTGTGCTTTAGAGAATATTTCAACCTTGCTCTCGAACCTTGAAGCCTGGGTAGCTTCAAGTTCAACCTCAAGGCCACCACGTGTCCATGCTGCTTTAAGGCAGAAGAGACAAGGCTCCTTGGGTTGGGGTCAGGGTTGGGATAGGGTAGGGAGAAATTCTGAGCATCCACAGCTGTAGGAAGTGCTTGTTCTCTCTTAATTTTGTTTACTTAAGAAGAGAAAAAGAAATCCACATGTCTCTTTGAAGCCCCGTGGGACTGTTTTCACTGTGAGCACACAGAGAAAGCCTGTGATTGTTCCTGGAATGTCGGGCTCACCATTTATTGTCCTTGGATTTAATGCTTGCTTTGCATTTAGGATAAAGATTCATTCATTCCTGGGCCAAGAAATAAAGAATCCTATTGTCTTCCTGCCCAAATTGTTCCAAGACCATCTTTTTTTTTTTTTTCCCCTGAGGCGGACAAGCCCAGATAAGCATCTTGCTCAGCCCCGTGATCTGGTGTCCAAAGGGACGTGGTACCCTCTCTTGTCAGAGCTTTTCTACCACAGCCCTCTGTGACACAGAGCAGACTTGCAGTGCCAGGAACCTCGCCCCTTCCGCAAGCATCCTTAATGACCTCTGCGGATTGCCAAACCAGGCGTACTGTAATTCTCTACCATAAGGACAGTTGTGTCATTTTAATAGGCAGAGTGATGATGGGCCCTCGGCGGCTGCTAACTGGATCCACGGGGAGAAATGAGCGTAGCTGTTCGGCATGCTGTGACATGCTTCATCTCTGAATAGTCCCTGATCACTCGCAAGAACAAAGGCCAGTTTAATTAAAATGAACCCAGAAGTGTGAAAAAAAAATAGCAGGCAACAGCAGTTTTACGTAAGTTATTTCTTCAGAGTAAAACCACCCCCAGAGGCTGCAGCCTGAACAAGTCCCTTTTTCCTTTCTAACAGAATGTTCTTATTCATTTACAGGGTTTAATTCGAACCATCGGGAAAATGGTCCTGTTGTCTCTGCCCCATCCCCTCCACATCCGCCCTGCTAAACCTTCGTCCCTCCCCTCCAGCATTTTTCTGTGGTAGACCCGCTGCCTCCAGCTTCGGAGAGAAAGTTGAGGATCCGCCCCACCCCGCACCTCTGCTTCCCGGGTTTCACACCCAGGTAGCCTTTGTCCAGTTTACCACTTGTCCGTCCCTCCTCCTGTCTTCCTCATCCAGATGTCTCCTCCAGGAACTTGCCCGTGTCACCCCTGCTCTATATTATAGCATCCTCTTCTCGCCCAGCTGGCTCCATTCCCACGTGCTCTCTTATCTTTTAAAAGTATCCTCCGCCCCCACCTGTGTCTTTCTCCTCTTCTCCCCCAATACTTTACTTTCTCTTCCCTTCCCTTCCTGGATACGATCCTTCAAAGGATCCTTTGTGTCAGACATTTCTACTTTTAGCTACGCTTTGCACGCTGACCTTTCCATGCCATGGTTTCCTCTTTAAACTTTCAACCTCCCCTGCAACAACTTTCCCACGCATCGTCCTCAATTTCAATGAAACGGTTCCGGAGCAGGGCACTACAGACCCTCTTTTTTTTCCTTTTATTTTAAAATAAATTTTATTGTGTATATTTGAGGTTTACAACATAGGATACATATATATAATAAAACAGTTACTACGGTGAAGCAAATTAAGGTATTTTATCTCACATAGCTACGTTTTTTAAGACCTATTTATCAGATGTAAAGGACTCCTTTTAGCCTTAACTTGTTTGACTTTTACATAACATTTGTCTCCACAGATCACTTCTTTCTTCTTGAAAATCTCCTCCTGATCTCCACGACCCCCCACCTCCCCATTTTCCCTCTCCCTCTCTGATGATTCCTCCCCAGCCCTTCCCCCACCCCCAAATGCTGTCGTTCCTCAGGGTCCTTGGGTATCGTCCCTTCTCAATCTCTTTTGGTAATTTCATGTCCATGGTTCCACCTTCTACCTACATACTAACGACCCTTCTATTTTTATCACCACGTCGGGTTGTCCCCCTAAGTGCCAACTGGTTCATTCAAGATCTCTCCCCCTTGGATGTCACTCAGGCAATTGCACTTGCCTTTCCTATAAAACCTGTACCCAGTCCACGGAGGGGCACCACCATCCAAGTCAGAAACCTGGGGATCGTCCTCGTTTTCTCTCCTCCCGTCACCTCCTATAACCAATCAGCTACCACGCCTCGTGGACTTGACCTCCCTAGAATCTCTCGTGTGTACTTGCTGCTGTCCTTCTCCTCTGTTCCTGTCTGTTCCCTAGATTATTAAAATGCTCTTCTTGCTTCCAGTTTTTTTTTTTTTTTTTTTTTGTTTGCAATCTACCTCCCACCAAGCAGCTGGCATGGACTTCCTTCAGCAGCTCCCTTTTGCTTTTAGGACGAGGTCTACACTCCCTAGTGGGACCAACAAAGGCCGACATTTTCGAGCCCTAGCCTGCCCCTCAGTTCTCCAGTTTTAGCTCTCGTCTAAATCTCTTGCTCTCCGCTCGACACAGACAAGTGCTGAATATACACTCTTTTCACTTTGCCCGGGATGACCTCTTTCTTGTTTGCCTTTCCTTACTTGTCCTATTGCTTCATTTCCCTCTACCCTCACCCCACTTCAACACTACATCACCTACCTAAGTATTTTAAGACCCAATTCCAGGGTTATTTCACCTGTAACCACTAGGAGGCTTTTCCTGAGTAATACCTACCTCCTACTTCCCAGTGCAGCCATTCCTTCCTAATGGCACTGCGCACACTGTTAGACCGTGGGATCGATAGCCCTTTGTTGCCAACATTGCTCATTTTTGTTTTGGCACTTATCACAGTGCCAGAATTGAATAAATGTTTCTCTGAGTTAATGAATGAACTCTTACCATGTCCAGTCTTACAAATGCAGTTTACAAACCTCAAGTACTCACGAGTAAACAGTTTTGCCCTAGAGGATAAGTCTGCCATGAGAAAGGAGATACAGCTGTCTAACTTTCCTGAGATTTTCAATATTTCAATAATCAGTAATATAGATTGTCTCTTAGTGAGCATTTGTGGAGTGCTTACTGAGTATTAAGTAGTGTGAGAACATTCCCTGCTATTAGTCAAACATTGAAATGGGTGTCAGGATAAATGCTTTTAGTGCTCTTTAATATTTTGATGGTCGAGTTATAGAAAACACTTTAGCAATTTGAATTTATAAGTTTTGCAAATGGGTTTCTATTCGACTTTTATGTACTAGCAATAAAACTAATTTGAATTTGTGGCCTGCTATATTATTTTTTACAAGCACAGACCTCACCCCTTGGTGGCTGTGAGGACCACATCCTCAGGTCCACCGATGTAGACTATTTGCCTAAAGGTGGTAGAGGAGAGACACATCGTAGCTGATACTATTTACCGAGCATTTACTCTGTACACTTTTTCCATATTATCTCATTTAATCCTTTACAATAACCCTGGTAGGCAGAGATTCATTTACAAAAGAGGAAACTAAGACTCTGTGCATGTCATTCAGTGGAAGGATCCTCATCCAGCAGATGGTGTTCATCAAGAGCCTTCTTTGTTTCTGGTGATGTCTTTGGGCAGAGAGTGGTAAGGCGGCAAAAGCATTTGTCTGTGAAATCTTTCCAATCACTGACCTTTATTACCTGCTAATCATTCTACTTCTCATTCTGCCTGGATACCCTCATTCTTCTATAACCAGCTGGCATAAAGACAAAGTTGTGTCATCCTATCCTAATTCTTTTTTTTTTTTTTTTTTTTTTTTGAGACAGAGTCTCACTGTGTTGCCCGAGCTAGAGTGCCGTGGCGTCATTCTAGCTCACACCAACCTCAGACTCCTGGGCTCAAGCGATCCTCCTGCCTCAGCCTCCCAAGTAGCTGAGACTACAGTCATGCGCCACCATGCCTGGCTAATTTTTTTCTGTATATTTTTAGTTGTCCAATTAATTTCTTTCTATTTTTAATAGAGACGGGGTCTCGCTCTTGCTCAGGCTGGTTTCGAACTCCTGAGCTCAAACAATCCGCCCGCCTCGGCCTCCCAGAATGCTAGGATTACAGGCGTTAGCCACCACGCCCGGCCCTATCCTAATTCTTGACATCATGAGTTTCCATGCTCCCTGACTACTTAGTTGTTAGTTTGTTCCATCCTCTGAAATTCAATGTGAGCCAGATGTCCAAGATCAAATAAACAAATCTTCTAATACATTTAATTTTTTTAATTAAACTTTTTATTTTGAGATAATTATAGGATCCCATGCAGTTGTAAGAAATAACACAGAGTGAGCCAATGTGCTATTACGCCAGTGGTAATATCTTTTGATATTGACATTTGCACAGTCAAGACATGGAACATTTCCATTACTGCAATGATCCCTCATGTTGCCCTTTTAAAGTCACATCTGCCGCCTTCCCATCCACATCCCCTTCTTAGACCCTCAGAATGTCTCCATTTCCATAATAATAATAATAATAGTTTTGTCATTTCCAGAATCTTACATAAATGGAGTAATACAGTACGTAACCTTTCAGGAGTGGCTTTTTTAGCTCCGAGTAATGCTCTGGAGATTCATCCAGGGTTGCTACGTGGACCAATAATTTGCTGAGAAGTGTTCCGTGGTATGAACGTACCACCACTTGTTTAACCATTCACCTGTTGAACAGCATCTTGAATCTTTCCAGGTTTTGGCTGTTATGAATAAAGCTTCTATGAACATTCATGTGTACCTTTTTGTGTGTGAACCTATCTTTACACAAATGCCCAGGAATGCAATTGCTAGTATATGGAAATAAAAGTGATTTTGCAACAAGAGTTGATCCTGTAACCTTGCTGACTCATTTGTTAGTTCAAAGAGCTTTTTTGACTTTGTTTTTGTTTTGAAGATTCCTTGGGATTTTTCTGCATAGACAATCATGTTATTTGCAAATCAGAACAGTTTTAATTTCCCTTTTTGATCTGTATACCTTTTATTTGCTTTCTTGCCTTTCTGTATTGGCTAGAATTTCCAACACCATGTTGAATATGAGTGGTTGAAGTGGATGTCCTTATTCTGTTTCTGATCTTAGAAGGAAAGTGTTTGGTCTTTCACCAATAAGCATAATATTAGCTGCAGGTATTTTGTAGATTGTTCTTTATCAAGTTGAGGAAGTTCCTTTTTATGCCTAGTTTTCAGAGAGGTTTTTTTTTTTAATCATGAAGAGGTGTTGAATTTTGATAAATGCTTTTTATGCATCAATGGATATGATCATGTGATTTTTTTTCTTTAGCCTGTTAGTATGGTGGATTACGTGGATTGATTTTTTGAATATTCAATTAGCCTTGCATCCCTGGAATGGTCATGGTGTGTAGTTCTTTTTATATATTGCTGAATTTTATTTACTAGTGTTTTGTTAAGGATTTTTGTGTCTATATTCATGAGGGATATTGGTCTGTACTTTTTCTATACTGTTTGTCTGGTTTTGGTATCAGTGTAATACTAACTTTATAAAATGAATTGTGAAGTGTTCACTCCTCTTCTATTTGCTGGAAGATATTGTGTAGAATTTATGTTAATTGTTTTTTAAATGTTGGTAGAATTCTCCAGTGAAACCATATGGTCCCAGAGATTTCTTTTTTAGGGTTGTTTTAAATTACAAATTCGATTTTCTTTTTTTTTTTTTTTTTTTTGAGACAGAGTCTCACTCTCTTGCCTGGGGCGAGTGCTGTGGCCTCAGCCTAGCTCACAGCAACCTCAAACTCCTGGGCTCGAGCGATCCTACTGTCTCAGCCTCCTGAGTAGCTGGGACTACAGGCATGTGCCACCATGCCCGGCTAATTTTTTCTATATATATTTTTAGCTGTCCAATTAATTTCTTTGTATTTTTGGTAGAGACGGGGTCTCACTCTTGCTCAGGCTGGTCTCGAACTCCTGAGCTCAGAATGATCCGCCCGCCTCGGCCTCCCAGAGTGCTAGGATTACAGGCGTGAGCCACCGCGCCCGGCCCAATTTTCTTAATAGTTATAGTGCTTTTTAAATTATCTACAATCATGCATTGCTTGATGATGGGGATAACCTCTGAGAAATGCAAGCTTAGGTGATTTCTCCCTTGTGCAAACATCATAGAGTATACTTACATAAACCTAGAGGGTATAGCTTATTACACGCTTAGGCTATACACATAGCCTATTGCTCCTAGTCTACAAACCTGTGTGGCATATTACGGTACTGACTACTGTAGGCAATTGTAACACAGTGATAAATGCCTGTGTATCTAAATATATCTAATCATAGAAAAGATGTAGTAAAAACATGATATAAAAGATTTAAAAAATAGCATCCCTGTGTAGGGCACTTACCATGAATGAAACTTGGAGGACTGGAAGTTGCTCTGGGTGAGTGAGTCAGTGAGTGAGTGGTGAGTGACTGTGAAGGCCTAGCCCTAAGACATTACTGTACCCTGCTGTAGACTTTATAAACACTGTACACTTAGGCTATATGCAATTTATAAAAATATTTTTCTGTCTTCAGTAATAAATTAACCTTAGCTTACTGTAATTTTTTACTTTATAAGACTTTTTAAAACTTTTTGACTCTTTCGTAATAACACTTAGTTTAAAACACAAACACAGGCTGGGCGTGGTGGCTCACGCCTGTAATCCTAGCACTCTGGGAGGCCGAGGCGGGCGGATCGTTCTGAGCTCAGGAGTTCGAGACCAGCCTGAGCAAGAGCGAGACCCCGTCTCTACTAAAAATAAAAAAGTTAGCAAGTCAACTAAAAATAGAAATGAAAAAAAAAATTACCTGGGTGTGGTGGCTCACGCCTGTAGTCCCAGCTACCTGGGAGGCCAAGGTAGGAGGATCGCTTGAGCCCAGGAGTTTGAGGTTGCTGTGAGCTAGGCTGACACCATGGCACTCTAGCCCAGGCAACAGAGCGAGACTCTGTCTCAAAAAAAAAAAAAAAAAAAACCACAAACATGTTGTACAGCTGTACACAAGTATTTTCTTTTTTATATCCTCATAAGTTTTTTTCTATGTTTAATTTTTTACTTTGTAAACTTTTTTTATTAAAAGCTAAGACAGAAACACACACACCTTAGCCAAGGCCTACATGGGGTCAGAATCATTAATATCACTGTCTTCCCCCTCCACATCTTGCTCCACTGGAAGGTCTTCAGGGTCAACATTCATTGAGCTGTCATATCCTATGGTAACAATGCCTTCTGGAATACCTCCTGAAGGACCTGCCTGTGGTTGTTTATAGTTAACTTTATTTTTTAAATAAATAGGAGTATACTGTAAAATAATGAGAAAAATATAGTATAATAAATACACAAATCAGTAACATAATCAGTTATTATCATTAGTAAGTATTATGTACTGTACATAATTGTGTGTGCTATCGTTCTTTTTTTTTTGAGACAGTCTCACTCTGTTGGCTGGGCTAAAGTGCTGTGGCATCAGCCTAGCTCACAGCAACCTCAAACTCCTGGGCTCATGCGATCCTCCTGCTTTGGCATTCCCAAGTAGCTGGGACTACAGGTGCACACCACCACGCCCAGCTAATTTTTTCTATTTTTAGTAGAGACAGGGGTCTCACTCTTGCTCAGGCTGGTCTTGAGCTCTTGACCTCAAGCAATCCTCCCCCACAGGCTCCCAGAGTGCTGGGATTACAGGCGTGAGCCACTGTACCTGGCCTATGTGCTATAGTTTTATACAGCTGACAGCACATTAGGTTTGTTTACACCAGCATCACCATAAACGTAATACGTTGCACTATGACTTGAGGATGACGATGACATCACTAGGTGATAGAAATTTTTCAGCTTCATTATAATCTTATGGGACCACCATTGTATATGTGGTCCACGGTTGACTGAAACGTCATTATGCAATGCATGACTATATTTCTTTCCTGTTGGGTAAGTTGTGGTAGTTTGTGTTTTTTTGAGAATTGGTCCATTCCATCTATGTTGTCAAAATTATGTATGTATTGTTGTTTATAGTATCACTTTATTTTTTGATGTCTCCAGGTCTGTAGTGATAGCTTCCACTGCATTCCTGATATTGGCAATTTACATCTTCTCTCCCTTTTTAAAATCAGTTTTGCTAGAGGCTTGCCAATTTTATTGATCTTCTCAAAGAGCCAGCTCTTTATTTCATTAATTTTCTCTATTATTTTTGGTTTCATTAATTTCAGCTCTTATATTTATTATTAATATTTCCTTCCTTGTAATTGCTTTGGTTTATTTTGCTCTTATTTTCTAGACTCTTGAAAATTCTAGAGAATTCTGGATCCTAGATATTGATTCGATAACCTTTGCACTTTTCTAATATGTGCATTTAGTGTTGTAAATTTCCCTCCCTGCCTTGCTTTAACTGTGTCCCACAAATTTTGAAATGTTGTATTTTTATTTTCATTTACCTTAATGTATTTTTAATTTCCTTGATACTTCTTCTTTGAAACAGGGATTGTTCCAAGATATACTGTTAGGTTGCTAAATGTCTAGAAATTTTCTTGTTATTTTTATGTTATTGATTTCCAGTTTGATTACACTGTAATGCGCTTGAATCATCCTGAAACTATCCTCCTCCAACCCCATCTGTGGAAAAATTGTCTTCCATGAAACCAGTCCCTGGTGCCAAAGAGGTTGGGGATTGCTGCCCTAACATATAAATAATTACATTAAATGTAAATGGTCTGAGTAAAAGGCAGATTGGTTGGCAGAAGATATTTAAAAAACATGACCCAAGTATATGTTATCTGCAAGAAATTCACCTCAAATATAATGATTTGAGCAGTTTGAAAGTAAAAGAATGGATAAAGATGTATTATAGAAACATTAAACAAAAAAAAAGCAGCAATGGCTCTATTAATAGCAGATAAAGTAGACTTTAGAGCAAAGAAAATTATCAGGGACAGAGAAGGACATTACACAATGATAAAAGGGTCAATCACCAAGAAAACATAGCAATCTTAAATTTCTATGAACCAAAGAACAGAGCTGAAATGGTGTGAATCAAAAACAGATCAAAACAAAAGCAGAAATTGAAAAATTGACAATTATAGTTGGAGACTTCAACATCTTTCACTCAGCAATCAACAGAAAAACTAGGCGGAAAACCAACAAGGATACAGGAGAATTCAGCAACACTATCAACCAACAGGATCTAATCAACATTGATGGAGTACTCCACAACAGTAGAATATATGTTTTCAAATGCCCACAGAACATACACCAAGATAATCCATATTCTGGGCAATAAAATAATCTCCCCCCAAATTTAGAAGAATTAAAATCATACAGAGAATGTTCCCCAGCTCCACCTCAGATCATCAGGCATTAGATTCTCATAAGGAGCGCGCATCTGAGATCCCTCGCATGTGCAGTTCACAGTAGGGTTCGTGCTCCTATGAGAATCTAATGCCGCTGCTGATCTTTAAGGGGCCGGAGCTTAGGCAGTGATGTGAGCAATGGGAAGAGGCTGTAAATACAGATGAAGCTTCACTCACTTGCTGGCAGTTTACCTCCTGCTGTGTGGCCCGGTTCTTAACAGGCAATGGACCGGTACCAGCCCAGGGGTTGGGGACCACAATGTTAGGGCTTAAGCCTGACATTTATTTTTAGTTTTCTTTTATCCTCTCTGATTTTACTATTTCTCCTTTTTTCTTTTTCCTGCTTTCCTGTGGGCTATTTGATTTTTTGAAGAATTCTATTTGGAGTTATCTACAGTGTTTTTGAATATATTTCTTTGTAGCACTTTTTAGGGGTTGTGTTAGGTATTACCTTACATATATATAACTTATCACAGTCTACTGATACCATTTTATCAGTTAAATTAGTAAAGTGTGGAAACCTTACCTCCTATGTCTCTTTACCCTTCACTATTTATAATATAATTCTCTCAAGTATTTTCTCCAGATATATTTAGAATCATATCAGCGAGAAGGATAATTTTTGCTTCAAGCTTTAAACATAATTTAAAAAGCTCAAGAGGAGAAGGAAAGTCTGTTGTATTTAACATAGTCTTGCTTACCACGGTCCTTTTCCTTTAAGATGCTCCAAAGTTCCTTCTTCTCTGGCTGTCTTTCTGTTTAGAAAATTTCTGTTAGCCATTCTTTTAGGGTAGGCCTGCTAATGACAAATTCTTTTAGTTTTCTTTCATCTAACGATGTCCTGATTTTTTCTTCATTCCTGAAGGATACTTTTGCTGGATGTAAGATTCTTTTCTTTCAACACTTAAAAAATATGTCCTCTGGCCTCCCTGGTTTGTGATGAGAAATTCACTGTCATTTAATTGATTTTCCCTATAGGTAAAATATCATTTTTCTCTTGCTGCTTTTAAGATTTTTTTTTCTTTGTCTTTAGTTTTCAGAAATTTGACTATGATGTGTCTTGGTGTGGATTTATCCTGTTTGAGTTTCTCTCAGCTTCATCAATCTGTGAAGTTTATGTCTTTTGCCTTGTTTGGGAAGCTTTCAGTGATTATTTTTTAAAGTATAGTAGTCTTCATTTATTTGTGGTTTTACTTTCTGCAGTTTCAGTTACCCATGGTCAACCATGATTCAAATATATTAAATGGAAAATTCCAGAGACAAACAATTCATATGTTTTAAATTGTGTGCCATTCTGATTAGCATGATGAAATCTCTCACCATCCTGCTCCATTTCTTCCAGAATGTGAATCATCTCTTTGTCCGGCAGAACCATGCTGTCTTCACTCCCACGAGTTAGTCATTTAGTAGCTGACTCAGTTATCAGGTCGACTCTCATGGTACCGCAGTGCTTGTGTTCAAGTAACCCTTACCTTACTTAATAATGGCCCTAAAGTGCAAGAGCAGTGATGCTGGCAATTTGAATGTGCCAAAGAGTAGCCATAAAGTGCTTCCTTTAAGTGAAAAGGTGAAAGTTCTCGACTTAGTAAGGAAAGGGAAAAAATCGTATGCTAAGGTTGCTAAGATCTACAGTAAGAACAACTCTTTTATCCACGAAATTGTGAAGAAGGAAAAAGAAATTCATGCTAGTTTTGCTGTTATATCTCAAACTGCAAAAGTTGCAGGCACAGTGCATGACAAGGGCTTAGTTAAGATGGAAAGGCATTAAATTTGTGGGTGAAAAACATGAACAGAAATGTACTCTGATAGCAACTGGGTTCAGTACTATCTGCAGTTTCAAGCATTCACTGGGGGTCTTGGAATATATCCCCCATGGATAAGGGGAGACTATTATACTTTTCCAGGTCTTCCCTTTTTCTCCTCCCATTTATTATCTTATGATTTTGTAGGTTGGTAGGCTAATACGGGTCTCACTAGACTAAATAAAAAGTGCCCGCAGGGCTGCATTCCTTAATGAAGGCTCTGGGGAAGAATCTGCCTCCAAGCTTATTTATGTTGTTGGCAGAATTCAATTTCTTGTGGCTGTAGGACTGAGGTCTCTGTTTCCTTGCTGGCTGTCAGCCAGGAGCTGGTCTTTGCTCTTAGTGGCCGCCCATGTTCCTTCTCATGCTTCCCATGGTCTCCCAAAGGCCTTGCCATGGTCCTTGCACATGTGCCTTTACATGTCAGAGCCAGCGATGGTGTCCTCTCGGGCTTCACGTCTCTTTCACTTTTCCGTCTGTGGCATCTCTCTTGCTTCCTCCTCTGCCACTTAGCTCTTCTCCTTCTAGCTGGAGAAAGTTCTCTATTTCTTATAGTTTATGGGGTTGGATTGGACATGCCCAGATAATCCAAGATAATCTCCCTGTTTTAAGGCTAGCCAACTAGTAGCTTTAATTACATCTGCAAGTGTCTTTGGCCATGTAAAGTAATATGTTTATAGATTCTGGGGATTAGCACATGGACATCTCTGAGGATGAGAGGGGCATTACTCTGCCTATAATAGCAGTCAACCAGGAAGGAAAATAGAACTCAGGACTACCAGCTCTCAGCACTTGTGTGTACGAATTTCTACAGGGCAGAGCTCAGTAGCCTTTTCAAGTTCTTTCTGGTAAAAATTTTTCAAATTCTCCTCTGATGTTTTCTGTTATCTTCCAGGATGACCTCCCATTAACCCAAAGGCCACACTTCAGAAAGAAGGAAAAATCGTCGTATTTTGAATACCAAAGACTTTCTTCTTTGTGGCTTCCTTCCACTCCTACCTGTCCCCCTCCTTCCAGAGTGTTTCTGAGTATTTAGGAATAAGCTGGCCATCTGGCATGTGACAATAGATGGGGACAAGGAGGAGGAGAAAAGGAAAGGGTAAAAGGAAAAGAAAGGAAAAGGGGAAGAGGAAAAGAAGAATGTATTGGGGAACGGGGAGGAAAAGAAGGGAAAAAGAAAGAAGAAAAACAAGTCACAGTGTTGGGAGGCAGGGATGCAGGAGAGCAGTGGCTGTAAGATGCTATGATCTTTTGTTTGCAAAATTACCCAGCACAGCCATCAGGAGGTACAGACACATGAGTGCACTCAAGGCCCATGCTAGCCTTTATGGAGCTTTTGCAAGAATCAGAAAAGGAATCCCCTCTGGGCAGATGCAGCACATAGCTTAGCAAGTTTGGGAGACCAGCTGGCTTGTTCAGCCCTGACTGGGCCAGGTGTCTCTGAGAAGGCACAACCTGCATGGCTGTATGTATTGGCCCTAATAATGGCTTCCAGGGACAGCTGCTTTCCCACTGTGTGTTGGGTACAGAGCTGGCCTTGAACTACGGGTCACTCTTAAGAGGGTCCTTCTTCTGTAATGTCTAGGGTAAAAGCTAGAGGCAGACAGGTTTTGCCTGGTACAGACTGGATTAGGGCTCTCTGATATCAGCAATCTCCCCTTTTTCTTCAGCCAACGGAGGTCTCCAGTCCTCTCTTCTATCTCAATTCTTCCTGGGATTAGTCACCTGGCCAGTGTTAAAGGAAGCAAAGCAGCTGTCGGTCTCTCCCAGCATCCTCCCCATTTACAGGAAGTCTAAATGGGAGGGGCTGTCCAGTCTTTACTGTTATTTCCTTTGAGACAGTGGCCAGAGGGAGGGGCGGGCGCTGAGGCAGGAAGGAGGATAATGTTGTTTAACACTGCTTGGCTCTGCAGATGAAAGCCTCCAGGCCTTTGGCTGAAGATAGCACAGACAGAGACAGGCAGAGCCAAACTTCAGTCATTCCTCATCAGTGTTTACATCCCAGAACCCAAGGCACTGCCCTACTGGCAGCCCGGGTGCGAGTAGCTCTTGGCTAATGGCCTGATTGAAGGAGGAGACCAGATTTTGGAGGGGATGGAGGGAAGCAAGAACAACATGTCCTGTTCACTCAGAGGGTATGGAAGCCTCTAGAGTGGCCAGATGTGGAGGTCACCTGGTTTCAGGGTGATGCACCCTCCCAATCCCAGGGCCACATGTGCCAGGAGGATGACAGATCCGGAGCTGCAGAGGTCTCACGTTAGGATATGGTTCAGCTCTCTGACTTCATTGAGGGAAAAGAGGATCAGCCCATTTTACAGATAAAGCAGCAAAAGCCTGGCCTTACCTTAGGTTATATAGCTTGAAAGTAGGAGATTGAGGCAGGAAAGAGAGTAAGGCAGAGACAGTTTCTGGTCCCCCGCCTCTGGGATACTCTGGCAACCTGGCCAGCCTAGACCGGCATGGGTAGCCCTGCAGAATTAATGTTTGCCTGTTTTCCTTCTCCCTGTCCCCTAGACCACAAGCATATCACCACCCTTTTTTCAGGTGTTACCAGAGTCTAATAAGCCTATTATCCAAGGCTTAAGTGTGTGGCATTGATTATTTAAGGGATGAGATTCCCATAAGAGCTGGGGTAGTCACGAAGACTTCAGGAGGAGGAGAGCTCGATTCAGGCTTTAAGTCTCAGTAACTTAAACTCTTAGGATTTGAAGAAATGGAGAGGAGAGAATTGGGCATTCCAGGAAGGTACTTTTTAAAAAGCATTTATTATATGCTAGTCATTGACAAAACATCCTACAAACATTACCCCGCTTAATCTTTACAGTAACCCTGTGGGGTAGGCATTAATTGTTCTAGGTTTATGGATGAGGCTTGGGAGGTGAGACACCTTGTTTAGCATCACCAGCTGATCAAGTGGAATTAGATTCAAACTGAGCAGTTGCCCCCTGTTCTTAACCCCACCCTACCCCCACACTATATCAGTTTTCATGGTAGAACAGAAAAGCCAAGAGGATGTTCTGAGAAGAAACAGGGAATGGAGTTGGGCTGGCAGAGGGGATGCAATTTACATAATTTTTTTGTGGTCAGACATGGCTTAGGTACTCAGCACTCCCTTGGAAATCCACTGATACAACACTTAGTCATTATATTGATGGTATGGAAAACCCTGCTGTAACACTATAAAGGGTACCACCAAAATTCAATTTCATGGGTGATAGGGCCAGATCATTGGCAGGCTAGTGATATGACCTGGGTGAGTCTGCTCATCATCAGTCCAATTAGAACCCGATTCCTGTTACAGGTGAGGTGGTTTCCTATCATTGTTTACTTGTCTGTGTCTTTTATTAATCTATTAATATATCCTCCTTGAGGGTGGAACTCACAAGTGTTTAGCTCAGTTAAGTTGAACTCTTTCCAATTCCATCAGTCCTTGCAACCGGATCTCAAGTGGAGTTAATAAATTAAATTTATTTTAAGCTATATGATTTTGAATAGAGTTACAAAGAAGCTAGACTCAAGACCTTCATTGCCTTCTTTTCAAATGGTTGAACTCTTTTTAAGAATCTAAAGCAATAATTCAAATTTATATTCCGGGACCCAAATAAAAATGTCCCAGAGGGACATTTATTTTATTCAAAAGGTCCAGAAACACTATTTTTTATGTATTACACATATAGGGGACCTTCATCTTTTGCAATGCCCTAAGACAACATCTTGTAAAAATGGTTTAAACCATATAGTTAAGGTCCTGTGATTTGTAAATTTGAACAGAGAAACACTAAGGCATGACTTAAAGACAAATTATGAAAAGCTCAGGATCCCAAGGTGGACAGACCTGATTTCCAGAGTCAGCTTTTCCATTACTTGTGTGACCTTGGGTGAGCTGGCCAACCTTTCAAAGCCTTGGTTTAGTCATCTGTAAAATGGAAGAAAAAAATAGAACTCACCACAGGTGGTTGCTGTAAAATTTAATTAATACACGTGCAAAATTCCTGGCACTAGTAAGTGTTCCGTTATTTTAAGAGGCAAAATAAATTAGTGGAATTGCCTCAGTTATTTCCATCCAAAGGCTATTTGTGTCTTCAAGGAAGGGGTAGGTGGCAAAGGGGGATGGGTGCAGGAAGTGTTGTGGTGTTTGTTGTGGGACAACAGTATGGAAAAAACCAGCTTCAACAGGTTCCATGACTCAGTGGAGGGATTGCCTGGGTATTGCTATGCTTGAAGGAAATGCGCTGCCCGCCCCCATCCTCCCACCGTAGAGGAAGGTGGATCCTCACATTTTCTCTGAAGGGCAGGCAGCTCTTCTTGTTTCTTGGTATGGAAATCTGTCCTGTGACACATTACACCTCTTTCCCAAAGACCACCCAAAATAGTGGTCAGCAAAAATCTTCTATTCTTTCCCTGGGATTTTGTTTTTTGTACCTCTTACGCGAGCCAATTTTTTCAAGTGTCCTGAGGATGAGAATAGCTGATGTTAGTAATTATCAGCATGTTCCCTATTCCTAAGTGGTCACTCTGAAAAGTCATTGTCCTTAAAGACCTCTTGTGGTGCTGGGTCATGGTAGATGCAGTAATGGTGCATTTGATTGAGCCTGAAGGGTCCAGCGATGGTTTTATCTAGTCAGAGTTGTAGAGGACGGTTGGTCTTAACATTGGCTCTTCATGTGTTGTATGTCAAATCATCTATCATCTACCAAGACTGTGGGAGATGTCTGTGGGATCTGGGTGGCCAAGCTGACCCAGGTGAGGTGCCAGAAATTTCCGCACCACTGACAAAGGATGGCAGGTTCTTGGCCCACTAGTGGCTTCTGTGTAATGCCTAATACTTCGTTGACTTTTCTCAATTTATGTTTGGTTATATAGATGGATCTCAACAAAATAGTATAATTTTACAATTTTCAAAGAATGTGGTAAAACTCAGTCATGTGGAGCCCCATAAGAACAGCATGAAATATCTAGAACCTATTTAGAGATCTCTGGGCTGGACAGTTTGTGGCTAGTTAGCTTGGTGTGCTGGTTAATTGTAAGTGTCAACTTGACTAAGCCATGAAGTACCCAGATATTTGGTCAAACATTATTCAGGGTGTGTCCGTGAGGGTGTTTTTGGATGAGATTAACATTTGATCTGGTAGACTGAGTAAAGCAGATGACTCTTCTCATGTGAGTGGCCCTTGTCCAATCAGCTGAAGGCCTGAATAGAGCAAAAAGTCTGACCCTCCTTTGAATAAGAGGGATCTCTGCCTGCCTGACTGCTTCAGCTGAAACATTGGTCTTTTCAAGCCTGAAACATTGGTTTTGTTGGGTCTTGAGCCTGCCAGCTTTCAGGCTGGAACTAACGCCATTGGTTTTCTTGGTTCTCAGGCCATTGGACTCAGACTGGAAACTACACATCAGTTCTCCTGTGTCTCCAACTTGCCAACTGCAGATGTTGAGACTTCTCAGCCTCCATGATCACATGAGTCATTCCTTATAATAAATCTGTTTATATATATGTATCCATCTGTCCATCACTTCATTCACCCACCCACCCATCCATCCATCCGTCTATCTATCGTCTTCTTTCTCTGGAACCCTGATTAACACACCGCATAAATTAAACGTGTTTTTATCAGCCATGTGAGTATGCTCAGGCAGTTGATGGGCCATTTAAGTTTCCTTTCCTGTAGTGAAGTATCTGCGTCCCCATCCCTGGCCCGCTGCCTAACTGTGAGCAGATATTGTGTAAGGGGACCAGGAAAGAGAAATACATTTATAATGATAAATTTGCACCCCCCCAATTTTGTAAATTTATGTGGATTTTTGTTTAAAAGTTGTTGTTAAAAAGTTTTATATATGACAAATTGCAAATGAAGTCTCTAGCTTATTAATTGTGAGTAAGAGAATGGGTTTAATTAAACTCTGTGAATAAGAGCTTACAGAAAATGTGAAGGAAGCATAAGATTGAGAATAATCTAGAGTCTGCTCTGAGGTCTGAAAAATAGTTAAGTCAAACTAAAGGAAATCTTTCAACAGAGGTTAGAATAACTTACATGAGGTGCTGCTATATGCTGGAAACAAAATAAATCGAGCAAAGGGTTAAAATGTTAATAAATGATGGCACCATGAGAGTTTATTAAGAGAAGCAGGAAAATCAAAAGTACAACCCCAGTCTCCGAAAAGTGACTTCATAGGGCACATTGGCTCTCCCGCCACATGTCCTTTTCTGCCAGTTATGAGAACAAGAGAGGACCAGCTAATGTGGCGTATCTTAAGGTTTTAATTAAGTTCTTGTTGTTATGGTTATTCTCCTCCTTATTATTTTTATTGGACACAGGCAGGCAACCGACAGGCATTGGAAATGTTTACTGTAATGCTTAATATTACTCTCAATTCTTTTGTGCATTTGTACTGCTTACCATACAAAATTGTCAGCTCCCTGCAACCTGGGACCTGGTGTACTTCTTATTAATATTATGTCTCTGGTAGTACTTACCTTAGTTCCGGGTTCTGTGTATAGAAGCTCTCAGTGTATAGTTATTGAATAGAATTGAGGTGTCACCTGCTGAAACAGGCACTGAGGCACTATAAGCATTAGCCAGCATCTTCAATAAGTATAATAGGTGTAATCCAAAGTAGGCAATGAGTGGTAGAGATCTTGTAGGAAGAATACAGATTAAAACCAAGGAAAGTAATAACCTTGCATGTGTACAGCATTGTCTTTCCACAGAATGCAATGTCCTTGTAATCTCCTACAGGGCCAAGTATCCTGCTAAGAATTTTCTGTAGCTTCCTGGGTAGTATTCCATTGTATGGCTATATTTGAATTTGTTTGTTTCTTCACCTGTTGTTGAACAATCCAAATGTTCTAGATTTTGGCTTTTATGAATAAAGCTATGACTTTTGCATACAACTCTCTGATGTTGTATTACTTTCACTTCCTTTGGGTAAATATCTACAAGTGGGACTACTGGGTCACATGGTAAGTGTGTATTTAATTTTACAATTAAAATTAACAATTGTCATTAACAACTAACAATTGCCAAAGAGTTTTCTAAAGTGGTTGTACAATTTTACATTTCCACCAGCAACGTGCGAGGGTTACAGTTGCTCAGCATCCTTGTCAAGACTTCACATGGTTAGTAGGGAAGTACCGGACCACATGAACAGAAGTCTATGCCATGTGATCAAGCATCCATTCAATTAAGTATACATACACACATATGTATGTGTTACATGCAAACAGCGTTCTGATTAAACTTTTAACAGTTAATAACACGTGGATAGTATTATACCTTGGAGAAGTTAGACTCCAAGTTGATTAGTCAATAATAGGTGTTGCTTTTGAAAAAAAAAATTTTTTAGTTCTGTTCATCTCATTGTTTGTCCTCCCTTATCAATTATGAGTACCAGTGCTTCCTCGGGCATTGCAGACATATTTCACAGGAGAGATTTTGGATCTTACTCCTCATTACTCAGTGCTCTTCCTCCCACCCTGCACCCCATGTCCTCATAGGCAGAGGAACCACCAAGGTGAGGAAGGGGTGGAGAGGAGAGAAAAAGAAAGAGGCGAATGGACATGGAGTGACAATTGTGCATGGCCTGACCCTGTTCACATCTCATCTGTGTGCAGGGAAATAGAAGCTGCCTGCAAATACACGTTACATCACAGCACCTCAAAGAAGAATCAGAAACAATGACAAATAGCCAGCTCGGAAAAGTCATTGCAAAAACAAGTGCATTTTATTTGTCTCTCTGCCTTCCTTCCTTTTATTTCCCCCTTTCTTCATGAAAGAAATTTATCTATCTTTAAAGATGTATCTTTTGCCCTTTGCCCTGTCATGGCAAACTTGCAATGGAATATCATCCAGAGTGCAAATGTTTCCCAACATCAGGTTCGATTTTACTTTATATTTTAATGATACATGTAGACATAAGTTATCCCTTGCAAACCCTGGGATATAACTGAGGGATCTTCTTTTGTGTTATTAAGTAGATTTCAAAAGATTTCTTCATATTAATCTTGCATATTTGTTAGACTTATTCCTTTATGATGGGTTTAGGCCAAAAGCATGAAAGACATAATCCTGAACACTGTATTCCCAAATGTTGAAATTCTAAAAGATCAACATCCTGAAAATATAATTCTCAAAAATAAAAAATAAAAATTTCTTTAAAAGACATTCATTCACATTTTTAAAAGGAGATTTAGGCCAGGTGCAGGGGCTCACACCTGCAATTCTAGCACCGTGCTAGGTTGAGGTGGGAGGATCACTTGAGGTCAGGAGTTCGAGATCAGCCTGAGCAAGAGCAAGAACCCCATCTCTACTAAAAATAGAAAAAATTAGCCAGGCATGGTGGTGCATGCCTGTAGTCCCAGCATCTTGGGAGGCTGAGGCAGAAGGATCACTTGAGCCCAGGAGTTTGAGGTTGCTGTGAGCTAGGCTGATGCCACGGCACTTTAGCCTGGGCAACACAGCAAGACTGTCTCAAAAAAATAAATAATATAAAATAAAATAAAAGGAGATTTATTTGAGGAACATATACAAACATGACAGAACACTTTACAGGCTACTTTGCATCATGAAATAGGCAATAATAACACATATTTTGCAAGCATAAACACTCAGGTGTACTAACGGTTGGTGGCATGGGTATAATAATTACAAGTAGACAAACAGTATTCATAAAGAAATAGGTCAAAAAGTGAAACATGTAAATGCATAGCACTATGTTGGTAATTGTGTGCACCCAGCTTTATAACTGTGGTCATCTGAAATACCCTGACGGACAACCTAAATCTTTTGATGAGATCGATCAAAAACCACAGTGGGCTACCACCGCATATGCATTCACCTACAGTGCCAAGATCCCGAGAAATTTTATTTTTCACAAATGCGGATGTTCACAAAGGATATCTCTTCATTTATTGAGGAAGTTTCAACATTTTTACTTACATGTACAAAGCTTACACACAAAGTCAATGATCATGGAGTCAAATTTGTAAAAACTGCATAAAATGGATTAGAACTCCCTAAAAGTATTTACACAATTTATATCACCAGCATTGGAAATGCTGTAAAGATGAAATACATAGCATAGCAAATCATAGAACATAATGCTGACAATTTAAAATAGCTGAAAAAATTTAAAAAGAAAAGAACCAAGAATCTCCTCCCACCAAAAAAATCCTAAAATAGTTGCCATATGAAAAAGTATATTGCAGGGAGAAGGGAGAGAGTATGGAAAATTGCATGGAGGTAGCCCACAAGAGCTGGCCAACTTTCACAGTCATTAACTATAATTTTGAAGTCTTGTATCTCGATGAATAGCTGGTTTTTTCCTTTAAGGGCATGACTCCCCTGGGAGAATATATTCATCTTTATTTTCTACAGAGTGCTGCTTTTTTTCAAGTCCTTCTCTTATTTGATACACACTGACATGAGCACTCCCTGTTAAATGATCCCATCTCCTGTGCCATGCTTCCATGTTCTTTTAGGTATGTGGAAATCTATTCTTCGTGCACTCACATATGGACCACAAATTTGGTGGAAACAATACTGGCGATAGAACAAGAACACCATTGCCTGTCTTCTCATCCTGCTGTGCACATAATTATTTTTGAACTAGTCAGTAACTTCGCCAGCTTCTTCAGGCAAATGCAGCTTTAATTCATTAAAAGCTCCTGGAATTTCATCAGCCGGAAGGAATACCAATGCAGACAAATTATGCATGTTTAAACTGAAATTTTTATCATTGCCTTATTGTGTAACCAATTTTTTTCCGCCAAACGCAAATAAAGCAAGGTAATAGTTCCCCTAACATCATGCAACTCACATGATGCAACTATCCTGCATAAACCAAAAACACATTAATCCCTTCCTCAGAATTCAGCTTTTAAGATTTCAACATCTGGGACTTTAATCTGTCAGGATTATGATTGTCATGATTTTATTTTCTTTTTAAATTTTTAATTATTATGTGTACGTAATAGTATATTTTCATAGGGTACATGTGATTTCTGTTTTTTTCCTTTTGAGACAGAGTCTTGCTCTGTTGCCCTGGGTAGTGCTGTGGCATCAGCCTAGCTCACAGCAACCTCAAACTCCTGGGCTCAAGTGATCCTCCTGCCTCAGGCACCCTAGTAGCTGGCACTACAAGCATGTACCACCACGCCTGGCTAATTGTTTCTATTTTTAGTTGCCTAGCTAATTTCTTACTATTTTTTAGTTAGAGATGGGGTCTTGGTCTTGCTGAGGCTGATTTCGAAATCCTGACCTCAAGCGATCCTCCCTTCTTGGCCTTCAGAGTGCTAGGATTATAGGCGTGAGCCACCACGCCTGGCCATGTGCTGTTTTGATACAGGTGTACAATGTGAATTAATCAAATCAGAGTAATTGGGCTATCTGTTACCTCAGGCATTTATCATATCTTTGTGTTAGGAGCATTCCAATTCTACTCTTTTAGTTATTTTGAAGTATACCCTAACTTATTGTAACTAACTTTGTTGCATTATCAAATATTGTTCATTCTATCTAACTATCCAACTATATTTTTGTACCCATTAACTATTCCCACTTTATTGCTAACCTCCCATCCCCTGGCCCCCGCTACTCTTTCCAGCCTGTGGAAACCATCATTCTATTCTCTGTCTCCATGACAGCAATTATTTTTAATATTTAGCTCTCACATGAGTGAGACAATGCGGAATTATCTTTCTGTGCTTGACTTATTTCACTTAACATAATGTTCTCCAGTTCCATCCATTTTAATTGCACATGGCAGGGTTTCATTCTTTTTTGTGGCTATATTCTATTTCATTGTGTATATGTACCACAATTTTTTCACCCGTTCATCTGTTGATGGACACTTAGGTGGATTCCAAATCTTGTCTATTGTGAATAGTGCTGCAATAACATGGGAATGCAGATATCTTTTCAACATACTGAATTCCCCTACCTTGGATATGTACCCAGCAGTGGGATTGCTGGGTCATATGGTAGTTCTATTTTCAGTTTTTTGAAGAACTTCCATACTGTTCTCCATAGTAGTTACACTAATTTACATCCCAATCAATAGTGTATGAGAGTTGTCCTTTCTCCACATCCTCACCAGCATTTGTTATTGCCTGTCTTTTTGATAAAAGCCATTTTAACTGGGGTGAGATGATATTGATTGTATTTTTGATTTGTATTTCTCTGATGACTAAAAATGTTGAGCATTTTTTTCATAAGCCTGTTGGCTATTTCTATGTCTTCTTTTGAGAAATGTCAGTTCAGATCTTTTGCCCATTTTTTAATTGAATTATTTGATTTTTTCACATTAAGTTGTTGAAGCTCTTTATACATTCTAGTTATTAATTCCTTGTGAGAGGGTAGTTTGAAAATATTTTCTCTGATTCTGTGGGTTGTCTCTTCCCTTTGTTGATTGTTTCCTTTGCTGTACAGAAGCTTTTTAGCTTGATGTAATCCCATTTGTCCAATTTTGCTTTGGTTGCCTATGCTCTGGCAGTATTATTCAAGAAATCACTGCACAGACCAATGTTCTGAGCAATTTCCCCAAGGTTTTCTTTTAGTAGTTTCATATTTTAAGACTTAGATTTAAGTCTTTAATCCATTTTGATTTGATTTGTTGTGTATGGCAAGAGATAAGGGTCTAGTTTCATTCTCCTGCATATGGATACTCAGTTTTCCCAGCACCATTTATTGAAGAGTCTGTCCTTTCTCCACTGTATGTTCTTGACATCTTTGTCAAACATAAGTTCACTACAGATGTGTGGATTTATTTCTGGGTTCTCTGTTCTGTTCCCTTGGTCTATATGTCTGTTTTTATGCCAATATCACGCTGTTTTGGTTACTACAACTTTGTAGTATAATTTGAAGTCAAGTAATGTAATTCCAACAGTTTTGTTTTTTTGCTCAGGATGGCTTTGGTTATTCTGGGTTTTTTGTGGTTCTATATACACTTTTAGGATTTTTTTTTTCTATTTCTGTGAAGAATGTTACACGTATTTTGATAAAGATTGCATTGAATCTGTAGATTGATTTGGGTAATATAGACATTTTAACAACATTGATTCTTCCAATCCATGAGCATGGAATGTCTTTCCATTTTTTTTTGTCTTCTTCAATTTCTTTCATCAATGTTTTATAGTTTTCATTACAGAGATCTTTCACTTCTTTGGTTAAGTTTATTACTAGGTATTTCATTTTATTTATAGCTATTGTAAATGAGATTACTTTCTTGGTTTCTTTTTCAGATTGTTTACTCTTAGCACATAGAAATGCTACTGATTTTTGTATGCTGATTTTGTATCTTGCAATTTTACTGAATTTGTTTATCAGTTTTAATAATTTTTTTGGAGTCTTTAGGTTTCTGTAGGTATAGAATCATATTGACTTCTTTTTTTCTAATTTGGGTACCCTTTATTTCTTTCTCTTGTTTGATTGCTGTAGCTAGAACTTCCAGTTCTATGTTGAGTAACAGTGGTGAAAGTGAGCATCCTTGTCTTGCTCCAGACCTTAAAGGAAAGGCTTTCAGTTTTCCCCATTCAGTATGTTACTAGCTGTGGGTTTGTGATATATGGCTTTTATTGTGTTGAGAGATGAGTTCCTTCTACACCTCATTTTTTGACAGTTTTTATCATGAAGGGATGTTGAATTTTATCAAAATTGAAATGATCATATGGTTTTTTGCTTTGTTCCATTGATAAGATGTATCACATTGATTGATTTGCGTACGTTGAACCATCTTGAATCCCTGAGATGAATCCCACTTGATCACGATGAATAATCTTTTCAATGTGTTGAATTCAGTTTGCTAATATTTTGTTGAGGACTTTTCACCAATGTTGATAAGAGATGTTGATGTACAGTTTTCTCTTTTTGTTGTGTCTTTGTCTGGTTTTGGTATGAAGGTGATATAGGCCCCATAGAATGAATTTGGGAGTATCCCTTCCTCCTTGGTTCTTTGGAATATTTTAAGTAGGATTGGTGGTATTAGTTTTTCTTTGAATGCTTGGTAGAATTTAGCAGTGAAACCATTGAGTGCTGGGCTTTTCTTTGATGGGAGACTTTTATAACTGCTGCTATCTTATTACTTTTGGCTTATTCAGGTTTTGACTTTCTTCCTGATTTAATTTTGGTTGTGTGTGTCTAGGAATTTATCCATTTCTTCTAGGGTTTCCAATATATTGGCATATAGTTGCTCACAGTAGTCTCTAATAATTCTTTGAATTTCTGTAGTATCAGTTGTAATGTCTCCTTTTTCATCTCTGATTTTATTTATTTGTATCTTCTCTCTTTTTTTCTTAGTCTGGCTAAAGATTTGCCTATTTTGTTTATCTTTTCAAAAAGACAACTTTTTGTTTTATTGCTCTTTTGTATTTTTTTGTTTCAATTTCATTTATTTCTGTTCTGATCTCTATTATTTCTTTTCTTCTACTAATTTTGGGAGTAAATCCTTTCTGTTGAACAAAACTGCTCTGGGAAAAAGACCAAAGGTGTAGTCTGCCACCAAAGCCTGGTAACACTCAAAGTACCTGCCTGGAAAAGAATCTGAGGCATAGCTATTGGAATGAGCTGATTGAAATGAGCTGATTGAAATGGGCTGATTGAAATGAAATAAATAAAACACCAACTAGATTTTTTAAGAGAAGTTTACTGTCAAGAGAGCTACCAGCTGTACTAAAAGTGGTTGTAACTTCTTCCTGAATCCACACACTAGTTCAGCATATATCTGCCATTTAGGTTATTGCAAATGTTTCACTGAATTAGGTAGGTCACTCCATCTGGCTTGCAATAAAAATTTCTTTGTTGCCCATTGACCAGACCAGAAGCAAATGCTACATATTATAAAATTTGTCTTATGGCACCTTTTGCCCTGCTTTTAGTCCTAATCTCTGTATTAGTCTGCACTGTAGTAACAATCTCAAAATTTCAATTGCTTAAAACAAAAAAGTTTTGCATATATAAGATATTTTAAACAAATACAATTCA
This sequence comes from Indri indri, assembly GCA_004363605.1. Taxonomy (NCBI): domain Eukaryota; kingdom Metazoa; phylum Chordata; class Mammalia; order Primates; family Indriidae; genus Indri; species Indri indri. The sequence goes on from RJWJ010001185.1 coordinate 90,221, forward strand.
CCACAGCTATTGATGAACTTTTAGGTTATTTCTAATCTTCAAATATTGTAAATAATTCTGCATTGAGTATGTTTGTACAGATAGCATTTTACAGATATATTTCTAGAAATAGAATTTCTAGGTCAAGGGATGTGTAAATTTTAAAATTTGATACAGATTTACTGATTTATACTCTCACTAGCTACATATGAGGCTGCTTGTTTCCTCCTACCTGAAATGATATTGTCATTAACCCTTCTGATCTTTACCTACCTGAGAGGTGAAAAATAATATTTCATCGTTTTATTTTTCATTTTTAAGATGTTTCTTTGTTTTGCATATATTTTACAACTATTCGTATCCTTTTTTTTTTTTCAGCAAAAACAGCTGTGCACCTTCTTTCTGTTTATTCATATTCCCTTGTCCATTTGTCTCTCTGGTTGTGTCTTTTTCTTATCGATTGGAAAGAACTATTTACATATTAAAGAGTCATTTATTATACAAATTGAGAATATCCTTTCCCGGGTCATATTTATATTTGGATGCTGATTATTGTATTTTTTTGTCATGTAGAAATTTTTTCCTCTTTTTAAGTAGTCAAATACCATTTTTTTTTTTTTTTTTTGTGATATCTGGGTTTTGGTCTTACTTCAGAAATGTCTTTGTTATTAAACAAATTATTTAAAGAATATGTCAGCAACAACTCTCTGTTTTCTTCTACTGTCTTTACAGTTTTATATTTTGTGATTAAATTTTTAATTGTCGTAAAATTAACTTTGGTGTAAACTGTGAGACAGATACATATTTATACAATCTCTAACTGGTAAAGCGGGTTTCTTTGTAGATGAGGCCTTGCTGGCTGTAGAACAAGGGTAGTAGGAGACTTATTTTTCAATGAAGATATTAATACTTTTGTAATTTTGACTTTTGCACCCTGCTTATGTGAAATCTACCAACATTTCACTGAAATATGCAAATTATTAGCTGTTATGACAAAAGTATCAGGAAGTTTCTACTCAGCTCCAGTTGAATATGACCCTGCAGGAATATGGAACCAGTATTGTCAGAGCTTCCCATTTTCCAAAAGAAGTTGAATCTGGATTTTCATGTGAAATCCCCTGAAGTTTAAACGTTGGCAACCAATTCAGAGTTATAAAAACACTGCACGATCCAAACAAAACGCATCTGTAGGCCAGATGGGGCCCACAGGGTGCCAGTTTGAGACCTGTGGTTTAGACATGTCTTCTTCTTACCCTCAAAGGTTCATTTAAGCCTTCTGCAGCACAGTGTGGTCAGCCCTTATCGCAATGTATTTTAACTCATTGTTGCTGGGCTATCCTGTCCATTGAACTATAAGATCCTTAAAGCCAGTATTCATAGATGTTGAAGTCCCAGGGCCTAATGCATTGTCTTGCACCTAGTAGACATTTAATATAAATGTTTGTTGAATGACTAAATAAAGGAATGAATGAACTCTGCTCCGAGTAGAATCCCTGCCCTGCAGATCTGGACACGGTAGTTAAGGTGCACAGAGGTTACCTGGTTTGAACCACTCCCCTTGCCCCTACCTCCTCCCCCTCAAGTCCCTCGGGGCATCCTCATAGCAATGAAAGGATCATACCCCACAGTGATTTTGTAAACAGGTGGCCTCCTCCACATTGTGAATCTTGGCCACTAGATGTCTCCCTTTGCTTAGAGGACATTCAGAAGCACTGGGGTCAACCTGGGGTTTGCTAAAAAGAAGCAGTATTTAAGAGAAAAAGAATGTTCTAATCTTAGGCCATATTTTCCTCAGATGTTTGTCTTCATGAGGAAGTTGAGCACAGCCACAACATCCGAAAAAAAGTGCCTAGGGATGAAATCAGATTAATTTTGTGCTAGGGGAGCTTCTCATCCACGGGAATGCACGCTTCAACACACTGAGTGTGACAGTCTGTTGGGTTTTAGTTTCTAATCTGGCAGACTCATGTTTCCCAGAAGCCTTGTTTTTGTCACTTCTAGCTGATGCTTTAGGCTGGTGGAGAAACACGTTTGAGTGTGAAGGGTTTGAGACTCTAGAATGTGTGTGGTAAAAAGCAGGCTCCCTGTAAGACGTAGCAGGTTGAACTTCTCCACTGAGGCTGCCCTGATCCCCATGTGAATTCCTGAGTATCATGTGATCACGGGGGATGTGTTCTGGTGCCTGCAGCTGTGCCTTTCATGTGACCTCAGAAGGCTCTTCTGAGCTTGGCAAGGTGGACTGCTTGGTGCTGCTGTATAATTCTCATTTTAAAGACAGGCAGAGTGAGCAAAAGAAAAAGCTTATTTATTTTATAGTTCATAGCTTTGTCTTCTCAGTGTTACGTCTGGCATTCAAATCCTGTACATCCTGAGCCAATTAAAGGCCATGCATGGAGTCCTGCCTGGCTCTGCCAAATTTATCCACAACCTTGAATTTAGTGACACTCGAAGCTTGCTTGTTGAATGAAATGGAAGTGTAGATTCTATAGGACTTCGGTGGCTCTCCAATTGATTGAGGAAGGTCAGATGATAAGAACGCTCTGTCTCATTAGTACCTGTATTTGCCTTTTCCTTTTCTTTAGTTATTTAGCAAAGGTTGGATGCTTCTATTTGCATCTTTCATCTGTCTTTAAGGAGCAGCACAGAACAGTTAACGGCATACACTTGGACGTCAGGCTGTGTGGGTTTCCTGGCTCATCATTCATTCAACTGCTCTGTGCCTGACTCTCTCATCTACAGAAGAGGAGTGATCATGGCTACTGCCTCCCAGGGCTGCCGGGAGTGAGACAGCACATGAGAACTGCTCAGAATAGCAGTTGGCACATGAGAAGTGCTCAGTAAATGTTAGCTTGATAGTTCATTTCCTCCTCTCGTTGGCTGTCCGGGTCAGCTTCCATGTCCGTAGATTGCTGTATGTGTCTCTAATAGAGTATAATAAAGATTTCTCACAGTTCTGTAAACTCTCCCTTTGTTTATTTGAATATCCTATATTTTAATGCTAAGTAGCAATACAATTGTTATCTCAATGCCACCCTCCTCCCCGCCACCAAGTAGTTTCTCACAAGTCGCCTGGACCGAGGCTTGTCCTCAAATAGTCCAATCGCTTCCCATTCACCTCTCATTTTAAGTCCTAGTTCTGAGCATTGAGAACCCCTGTCAGCTTTGCTTGTCTTACCATGTTAGTCAGGAAAACCTTCCCACTGCAGTTTACATTTTATATTCCACTCTTCCCTTTATTCTTCCTTTCAGCTTTTTTTAAAATTATGCTTGAAATATTTTTTATTGCTTTTAAATATTTTGCAAGTATGGAAGAAAGCCACCGGAAAAGTTCAGGGCCTTCCCCGCCTGGAATCACCATGTCATTAAAGTCTGCCATTTGCGTTTGCAGCCCCTGGGGTAAGGCTTCTCTGAGACCAAGGTCAAAGAGTGCCCAACACTTCCGATGGGTGGACACGGCCACTGGGGCCCTTCTCCTCGGAGCGGGCTCACCCTGGTCCACCTGCTGCTGATCTGTCTGACTTATGTATTGCTTAGCACCCAGTAGCCACTCAGGGAAAGTTTGTTGACATTACATGCATTTGGATAACTAGCTCCAGTAACACGATGCTGTCTGCCGTTTCCTTTCTCTTGGGACTCAGGTTCATTGCTGCTTATTCGTGTGACTTTGCTCTTTTGCCGGGAAACCACGCCATCAAGCTCTTCACAAAACCGATGCAAATAAACAGATGAAGTTAAAGGCTTGAAGCTCTTTCTCAGTCCTAGGTCTTTCTTCTTGTTCTTCTGCATTTGTGGAATATAAAGTAGACCAGACGAAGCAAAAAACATATGTTTAGCTGGCTTCCTATACCTGGGTGAGCCCCTGGTTCCTGCTTCACAGGTTAGCCTGTGATATATTCTGTAGCACTTGGGGCTACAAACTCCATCTCAGACTAGGAGGGCAATAAGGCTTCCTGAGCTCTGACCACAGAGGGTAGCTTTGTCTCGGGCTCATAATGCGGTATGTGCCAATGCTGCCTCCTTTCGCTCTCTGTCCTTTGCAAGGACATGGGAGCCCCACAAACTCACCAGGAAGTATTGAGGAATTTAGCATTGCGTGGTTTAACATATTCTTAGGAGGAAACTAAAGGGGGTGAGTAACTGACTTCTTGGTGAGTCATCAGTTTCAAAAACACACCCTTATTTATGAAACAACTTAAATATTGGACATACTATGATGTCCCTTTATTGAATACAAAATTAAAAGACTATTAAATGCATTCATTTGTTTGGATTCAGATTTTCCTCAAACCCAGGGCACTCAAGAAATCGTTGTTTTCTAGTTTTTGCCCAATCTTCTAGTGTCTGCGAAAATGTTTTTGGTCTAATATGAAACTGCAGGGCTCCCTTTGGTTCTGAGGGCCATATCCTGGCCCCTAGGAAGTTGCTGGGCTTCGATGATGCAATGAGCCAAAGGGGAGTAACAGAACTTCCATCTCAGCCGCAAGCCCTCGCCACACTAAGCTCTGCGCTACTTTATCTGCCCTTCTATTGCTTCCTTACCCCCCCTCACCCTCTACCTCCATTCCACAGCCACTTTCCTGCCCATGTAATTGGCAGATTATTAGTCCCATCTGATAAACACATTCCTACTGTGATGTCAGTGACTTACTGCAGCACTTACATTGTAACACAGAGAGTAGGAAAAAGGCAGCACTGAACTGAAAAGATGGCATCTCTAATCCTAAAGCGTTAGGCATTGGATCAGCTGAGTGAGAGTATACATTTCTAAAAGCCCATGAGCTTTTGAATGGAAAATTAGTCTCTAGTTACATGGATTCTGAAACAAATCTCTGGAGAAAATAGAATTACCTTGATAAAATTATGAGATCAGCTTTATTCTACCCAAGCTGGTGGGGGACAAAGGAACAACGGTTGATTCTTTGAACAATTGGGGGTTGCCTTGAACAATTGTCAGGTAGGCTCCATTCTCTTGACAGCTTTTCCACTGGGCCAGATCTAGACCTGGTCATGAATGTGGATCAAGTGGCCCACCTGGTGTGGGAAACAAGAGGATCATACCTGGTTTAGGCCAGCATGGCGCAAATGTCTTCAACATGAATTTTGGGCTCAGATGTTATTGGGAATATTGTTCACTCTAAAAAAAAAGATATTTCTATTAGAATTCACTTCTCCAAAACCATTCAATCTGTCATGGGAAGATGTGTCCTTCCTCTTTTCTGATAATGAAAACAATATACCTGACCAGCTTCCCCTTTTCTTTAACTGTTGGGAAGTTCTGTCCCTAGAGTTAAGTTTCAAATGTATAAAACATAATAATCTCGTAGATTACTATTTGCATTATTTTTCTTAATTGACTCTCTAGTTTTCACAGTTTCTCTTTGGACAGTTCATGTAGTTTATATAGAGCTTTATAATTCATGTTTCATTATTTCTACTCAAGTACTATTTTATTTTGTGCATTTGCATTCTTAGCCACCTCTAGTTGTTTGTAGAATATGGAATGCTTACAGGAAGCAAAAGAAAATTAATAAATCAATGGAATTCAGAAACGCCCTTTACATTCTTTTTGGTGGCATTTCTGAGAACTAGCATATTATTGTCCCCCTCATCATTCCATAGCAGAATGACATCTGGCTAACTTAGACCTAGTGGTTAGCATCTGTGGTTACCTTGACCAAAAGTAATTTATGAGCCAATGAGCCTAAAGATATAGCACCTAATGAAACTTGACCCTTCATAGTTTTCAAATTGAAAGGAAATACATCTTTATTAAAGAGGTTAATCAAGTTTAGCTCGAGGTTGTCTAAGGACAAAGAGCACACTGAAAGCATTTACTTGCAGCATACATTTTGCCAGAGCCCATTCCACACTACCCCACCCAGAAGTCTGAAGTTCTTTTATCTGGGAAAGCAGCAAGTGGATTCTTCAGCCTTGAGTGAAGAAGTTGGAAAGGAAACATAAAATCTACCCCCACCCTGCTGGAATGACCCACCTCCTCTCATTGGAATTACACATGAATGTTGCATTCCTTCAGCTTTATGGGCTATGACCCAAGGCGTCCAGGGGCTGGACAGTAGAGCTCAATGGAGTGCCACTTTGTAGCAAACTGATTTAGGACACAGGTGTTTCATGTTTCCCTAGATCATTTTTCTCCCATTTCCCTTCTGTGATTTCAGACGCTCATCTATATCTGCAGGGAGAATCAGTAAGTCTTGGGCTCTGATCTTCTTCCTCTTACCAAACCTGATGTTGACTCTCAGGGGCAGGGAGAGTCAGCAGAAAAGCATTTCTTTTTTCCTTCTTGAAAGGGGTGTGTCCCGGGGTTTTCTGCCTGCAAAGGCAGTAAGGTGCGCCAGGAGCTGCTGCTGGTTCAGTGGACCCGTGTTCATGCCCTCGAGCTGCTGTGGTGCAGATATTAATACTGCCTTTCCGAGCAGCGTCAGAAGTGACTGAGCCACCGCGTACTGAAGGAGGGGCTGCCTCGAGCTGCGGTGTGAAGAGAGGAATCACCAGGTAAGCCCAATAGCTGTGGTTGGATTCCTGAGAATGTCTATTACTGTCCCCAGGACTACCTGTTAATCTGAGATTACTTTTTCTCCATGGGGAAAATTTTAATTCCATCTCTCATTTCCTAAAGGAGGTTAATTAAAGGAAAAGAGTTGAAAAAGCAATGGGCAGAAACAACAGAGTTCAGCTGCTGCTAACTGTACAATGAGGTGATTTGCTGAGTCTCAAACTCCAGGTTTTCTGACTCAAAGCATACTCTTCTCTCTGTCCTTCCCTCTCTCTCTCTCTCTCTCTCTCTCTCTCTCTCTCTCTCTCTGATAACACAGTACCCCCTGTTTTTCTGGTGTGCCTGGGAGATATTCTTGGTGGCATAAAAAAGACTCCACCAAGGATATTTGTTAAAAATGTCAATTGTGTGGCTTCCATTAATTAGTAATATGTTAACCATAGCAATCTCTTAAAATAACATTATGCTTGAGAGAATTCAGTTTATTTTCACTTTAGGATGAATTAGTTTAAGCTTCGCCTGAATCAGTATACGCCCAGGAAGTACTTCTCAATTTAATTCCTCCCCTGGACTCCAAAACCCCCCCCAAAATTGTCCCTCATAACCATTTCTTCTGCTTCTCCAAATAAATATAACACACTGTATTTTCTGACTGGCAGGCCTTGAAAATTTATAATTTTTCTTTTTTCTTCTTTTTCATGAAAAATCTACTTGTATAAACCTGATATCCTATGTAATAACCAGTGCCAGAGAGTAAACGATGAAAAGATGCTGAAGGAGGTATAGAAAGAAAGTCAAGGTGGGATAGGCGTGGAGAAGTGATGACCTCGGCTTTTTTATGGTGATATCTATTGAGCTAAACTTGATAACAACACACCTAGGCTAGAGATTACAGATAGAGGGGGGGAATAACAAAACTAGATAAAAGTACATTCTGTAATTTATCAGGATATTAGCACAAACCTTTTGTTATATTTTTTCCATGAAAAAATACAACACTCATTATCCAACCATAGCCAAAATTAAAAAAGACTTTACGAAAATGGCCACATAATACTTTATTTAACTATTGACAAGTAGTGTGACCTTGAGCAAATTATTTAGCTTTCCTTGCCCTTGTTATTTAATTTGTAGCAATAAACATTAAGATTGAAAACAAGAGTGTATGCAAGTTAAGTCTTGCAAGCTCAATTTGCAAACACTCTCATTTCAGGCACAAGCACAAGCTGATGTGAATTGTTGCTGCATGCAGGGAATACACATAGCTGTAGAGAAGGGGAAGTACTGTTCCCAAATACATATGTCTTGAGATTTGTCCTAGATTGTGTTTGTTTTAGCAGAGAAGTACTCACACGACGTCAAGGTCTACACAGTCCTTGACTAGATGGATATACCATCTCAATAGCTATGAAAATAGAAACCTGCAGGGGTAGTACTAAAGGTCTATAGCATCATGGCCTGAAACATGCTGTCTTCCATGCACATCTGGTTCAAGCCTTGCTCAATTCACACTGTAGCACACAAAACCGGCAGGAAGGGAAGGCCCCCTTATCACACCCCCTCCCCAGTAAACCATAGGTAATCTCACACAGCCTCCTCCTTTTCAATGGCTGATGGAAACCTGGGCTTTGGCTGAGAATGAAAATCTATAGGGATTAACAGTAGAAGTGGAAAATGCCCTAGTACTCCATAGTTACAGATATAATAAATTTCACACATGTAGTTGGTCGAATAAATAGAATGCAAAAGGTGAACAGTAATGAGGTATGCAGTCCTAAAACTGCAAAATATAGTGAAGTCTTATGGATGAGGCTTATAAGGTCCTCATGGTATCTCTAGGTCCTTAGTGCAAATGTCATTTTTTTAATCTCTGGAGTTTCCTCAAATCCTGGAAACTCCACTGTTTTGTTGCATTTTGGTTTAAATAAAGTCTTTCAAAAATGTCCTATCATTTGCTTCTTTCTCATAAGATAACATTTTAAAGCGTGATCATAAGTGTTCCTTTATTGTTTAGGGATAACCAGATATTTACTGTAAATTTGTGGTGTTAAGATTGGTTGTCATAATGGAACAGATTTACACCTGCAAAGTTTTGGGTAAAGAGTGTTTGTATTAAGCAGACTATATTTTCCATGAAAACCTTTTATGCTTGTGTTTGCACTTCAGCCCGACTCTGCTTGGAGACTTCCCTATGCTCAATCTCTTAGAGAGTCAGGCTAATTATTTCTGATAAGGCACTTAATGATATATTTCTTAGGCATATAATGCTCTTCTATGCTGTTGATCAAGATATCAACTAAGCAGGTAACTAATAAAAGAAAAAACACAGATAGCAGTAGAATTTAAAAAATATATTTGTCAGAATGTTATGATATGAAAAGGTAGGCTTTAAAATTGATAAACAATGATCAAAATGGTCTTGGTAAAAAATGATTTAGTCAAGAAATGTAGTTGGCACAATTGGCTATTCATTTGGAGGAAATGAAAGTAAATCCCCGAACTTAACTCCAGAATAATAGAAGATTTAAATGTATTAAAAATAATTTGAAAAACTAAAGTATTAGAAGAAAATGTAAGAGAATATTTTTATAATCTTTTTATAGAAAAAAAAATTTTTAGCATGATCCCAGGTTTAAAATTTGTAATGGAAAAGACTGACATTTGTGATTTCATGAACATTTTAATCTTTTGTACAAAAGAAAACAATGTAAAAGGTTAAAAGATGAAAGAAAAACCGTGAGCAAATATTGATAACACAAGTGACAGAGAGCTAATGTCCATGCTCTATAAAGAGCTCCCAAAAAGCAGTTCTTAAAAAAAGAAGCATATCCCAGTAGAAAAAGTTAGAACAATGATTTACATAGTCAAAGAAGAAAAAAAAATACAAATGGCCAGCAAATATCTGAAAAATGCTTACTCTAATAATCAAACACATGAAAATTAAAACAATAACATAAAAATTTTGCCTGTCAGTTTGACAACATTAAAAAGATATTGGGGCCAGTATGATGAAAGAGGCATCTCTGCACCTTACCTGTGAGTATAAATGGGTACAAATTAGGAGGCAAAGGTGACCGTGTCTATCAAAACTCAAAATATAGGCCAGGCACCGTGGCTCATGCCTGTAACCCTAGCACTCTGGGAGGCCAAGGCAGGAGGATTGCTTGAGTTTGAGACCAGCTTGAGCAAGAGCGAGACCCCGTCTCTACAAAAAATAGAAAAAATTAGCCAGGCAACTAAAAAAATTAGAAAAAATTAGCTGAGCATGGTGGTGCATGCCTGTAGTCCCAGCTGCTCGTGAGGCTGAGGCAGGAGGATTGCTTGAGCCCAGGAGTTTGAGGTTGCTGTGAGCTAGGCTGACGCCACGGCGTTATAGCCTGGGCAACAGAGCAAGACTCTGTCTCTAAAAAAAAAAAAAAAATCCTCAAAATATATAAATCTTTTGAAGCAGCACTTTTAACCTGGAAAAACCCTGCTTTCCCTGGAATAGGATGCATGAGAGGAAGCTTAATAGGAGGGAAGTTTGAGGGCAGATTGTGGCAGTCCAAAGTGCCATGATCACGAGTTTGTTCTTCATTCTGCACAGTGCGAAGGTTTGTGAGTATGGACTGACATGATGTTTTCAGGCTAAGTGGGATGCCAGTCAACTGGTTCTATTTATAGAAGAATCATTGGGAAATATGATTGAGAATTTGCTTTTACTCTTTAGAAAATTATGATGAAAATACTTTTAACACGTATAGGGAAATGTAAAGAGTTAACGGTTTCTGGTATATTTGAAACAATGAAGATTTATCAATATGAGCATTGAATGAGAAGTCAGACATTTGTTTTATCCTTATTTAAAAATAGATCACCCAAGTAGAGTTTGTAACATTTTTAATCTGACCATTCATAGGTAAATGTCCCACACAGCCTGTTCTGTGGGATTTTCCCAGTAGGCCTGTGGTTTGTGTTTTCATGCTCAGACATCGGAGTTTCCTTAGACACTGAAGACACTCACGTTTGTTAGGAAGACAGCTTCAAAACATATATACTTCTTTTTTTCTGCACAAAGTGAGCTTCTTTATAAGAGACTAAGATGGAGATCAAATTAACAATCATGGCTTTTTAAAAATCATGCACCAAGTAACAAAAACTCACTGTCTCATATAGTCCACGGGAAATGCTAGATTCTTTGGGAGAGAAATTTAGGAAAATAGCTGATACATTCTTTTTTATTTAAAATTTAGGTTTACCCTTTTCATTTTCTGCAAGTGTGAAATGGAAATAATTCCCTCTTAATTTACAAGATTGCTGAAATCATCAAATCAGTAAGAATAAAAGCATTTGTGAATTAGAAGGAATTATTCTTATTTCTTCTTATTAGGCAACTATAACCCCTCTGGAGTGCTGTTCAGGTACTTTTCTTTAAAGCAAACAATCCAAGAGGGAATGCAGATTCTCTGCACTTTTATCTGCTCTAACTAAGCCAAGACAGGTGGGGGAGATGAGCAATCAGTCCGGGAATTCCAGGAAGGCTGGGTCCCTGTTTCTAAGCTGAAGCCTTGGCTGGAAGAAGGAGCCTTCTTGGTACCTTCTCTGGAATGCCATTAATAATCCTTTAAGGGCTTGGTGGTACATCCCCGAGTGACTGGAGAAAATCTTCAGTTACAAGGGGCTGGAATAGAGCCAACCTGCTTGCAGCCAGGCGTTTTACAACTCAACTGTGCGGGGCTGGTCTTCTGTGGGAAGTGAACTCTACTGGGATGCTGGAAGACATTATCGGGCGATGAGCTAAGAATAACAAATCATCTCTAATGAAGCTCTTCTAAGATACAAAGTGCAGACTAAATAGAAAAACTGAATTCTTGTTAGGAAGGAGCAGATAGCTGTGCTAAGCTGACAGCACCAGAAATAGGAGAGACACTCTTGAGCTGAAATTCTAATGAGCGGCAGAACACACAGACATGTAAAGATCACATCTCAATTTTGGGTCGGAAAAGAATCAGACTAGGAGGTACAGTCACAAACTGGACTCTGAAGGCACATCCATTTAATGAGTCAGAGGAGAGTTTAAACAAGGCTCCTGGCACAGAGACTCCCAGCAACCCAGCAGTTGTTGGCAAAAGTGGGTCTGGATCATGGCTTTGGGAGTTTCCTTAACATGTGGAGCGACGATGCATGACTATACTGTCAACCGCCGGGACTTGGTGCACTGGGAAATCCGAGGCCCTCAATACATGGTAGTTGAGCAAACGAAAGTTAGCAGATTGGCATAGTGTCCCGGGGAAGGGATAACTGGCCTAAGTAATTCTTTTTGTCCCTTCCAGACTTATAATTCTAGAATTCTTAAAAATTCCACCTGTGTTCTTGACCCAAGGACTAAATTCTTAGTAGGCTCTCAGCCCATTGCAAAAGATGTTCAAGAATCCAATAACCAGTTTGAGGACAAAAAAAGGATAAAGATGAGTAAAAATTTTTATTTTTTCTGGGCCCGATGTGGCAACTGGCAGACATTAATGAAAGAACAATTAAATAAATAATGAATAAATAGAAAGTGGGAAATGAGCATATAAAAATAAAATCTGAATGTGAGTCAATCTAAGCTCACTCACCTTATTTTCCCTTTTATTCTGTAGAGGAGGAAACCGAATTCAGAGTTTTAACTTTCATAAGTCTTTACAGATAAGGGGCAAACTTGAGGTTAGTCTAATTTATCCAAGTCTCTTCCTACTCTGTTTATAAACATAAATATGCTAAAAACATGTTACAGTATAAAATAGGTGTTTAAAATTTTACTGTGCACACACATATATAGACATTCATTGAGATTTTAAATAACTTTAAATTATTGTCCTCCCAGAAGAAGTGTGTTTAGCTCATGAAATTTATTAAACCTTGAAACATTTTTTCCAAATATGGAATTGGTTATCTTTTCTGTCTCCTTACCTAGTTTCGTTTCTCCACTGCCTTATCTATTATATCTGCCTCCTTATACCCCCATAATATGCAGAAATAAAAAAAAAAACAAAATAATAAAAAAAAAGAAAAAAAAAAGGCAAACACTCTTCAGATTATATTTCACCATTGATTAGTTTTGCCTTTTCTAGAACTTCATAGAAATAGGCTCACATAGTAGGCGTTGGTAGAAGGCTTCTTTCATTGAGTAATAATGTTTTTGACTATCATTCCTGTATTGTTTAATATCACAGTAAAATCAATATTTTAATAAAATCATACAATTGAATAGAAAAAAAGAAAAGAAACACAAAGAAACTTTTCTTAGAGGCAAGTGGCCCAAGGATTCCTATACAAAGACAAATCCTAATGAAAATGTTACCAAAAATTTATAAAATGAAAGGCAAAATAAAAACAAGATTTTACAGGTCCTCTGCCTAATTCTACTGCAGCGATTTCCTTTGGATCCTACATGGAGAGGATCCACGTAGATTTCCACTAATGTGTGTGCACACGTGCGTATGCGAGTCCAAAACAGAGAGGAGGCGGACAACTTCACTGGGAATTCTAGTTTTAGAAAAAGAAACATAATCCCATAAATATTGATTCCATAAAAGCAGCCCAGAGTTCAACTGTGCCTAAGATTAGTTTGTTGCTAAAAACACTGCAAAGTGTAGGTGTGAGCAGTTGCAACTAAGCACCACTGTTGATAAGGAGACAGCTGTTGACATAAATAAATGATGATTGGAGTCCATAAATATAAAACTGCAAAACAGGGAGACGATGGCCAGCCGTCTCCAGAGGCACAACAGCAAGTTCTAATGATTGTTCCCTGTACACTGAAGGGCAGGGATTATCAGCAGTGAATTCACTCGAGTGAATTCAAGGAAGTGAGGAGGAGGGGCCCCAGCATCACCAAGCCTTCCCACGGAGCCAGTGCCAACACGGCTGTGGGGCAGGCATCCCTGACCTCCAGCTGCAAGGTGTGATGCCAACAGGCCACACTCTAATGACAACAGCAGCTCCTCGTCTGTGGCTAGGACACAAGGATTCTGAGAATTTTTTAACAAGCAGGACCATGCCGGCTTGAAAGAGAAGTGATAAAAATACTGTGAGTTTGTGTTTACTAAAGGCAAAGTTCAGTGGGATTTATCATTACCCTATACACATACACCAAGTATTTCCCGACATCCTCAATGCTGAGGACCTTCCTTTGAGTCAGATAATTCAATTACTGGAAAAATGTACTTTTATTTCCTTGAGGCTAGGATCCCTCCATTTACACAGTGGTGGCCATGCACCCAGGAGCACCTTTTTTGGATGAGTCAACTTGACTCTGAATCGAAGTCAAATTCTGACATAATCCAACAAATAAGTGTAAAACCAGGTGGTAAGACTGAAATACTAGGCACTGCTTTGGGTACTTTATTTGTAATAACTCATCTGATTCTCTTACAAACCTATGAATTGGATACCATTTTTCCCCATCTTATAGATGAGTAAATTAAAGTATAGAAAGCCTTAGAAAATGCCAAAGGGCATCCAACTGATAAATTGCCAAATCTGCAACCTGAACCCTGGGCAGTCCAGCTACAGAACTTGTTTTGTCTTACATGCCTTGAGATACTGTTTTCCCATGTTTGGCTGATTGTCAGACATAGGATGTCCAGTTACATTTGAATTTCAGATAAACAACAAATAATTGTGGACAACAAATAATATCCCAAATATTGCATGGAGTACACTTATACTAAAAAAATTATTTATTATTTATTTGAAATTCAAATTTGTTTGGGTTTCTTATGTTTTTATTTGCTAAATCTTTCAACCCTACCCCAGAGGAAGCTGTACACATCAAGGAAGCAAAGAAAAAATTCTGATTAGTTCGAGTATTGGTTTCAAAACCCAAAGAAGAACTCCTATCACAGAACTAAGCTAGGTGCAGAAATCTTTTTTTTTCCTATCTACAAACAGTCTAGAATAACAGCTCTCAAACCTGCCTGAATGTGAGCATTGCTTGCGTAGCTTTCAAAATACACATGGCTATGCCTGACTTGTCTAAGATTTCCTAAGTGCAGGGTGAGATAGGAACACTTGCATTTTCTAATGATCTCCTAAATGTTTTCTTTTTTCCTTCTCTTCTTCCTCCTTCTCCCTCTTCTTGCCTCCTCCTTTCTTTATAGTCTATCTACTCGTGATTAGCTCACAGACCTGTGATTGCTGACCACTGGTCTGAAACCCTGACTGTAAGTTTACCATTTCTATCAAGTTCAAGGAGGCAGCCCAGAAGACACCTCCGGTGTGGGAGGAAGCTGGAATAAGAGGCCAAGACTGTGAGAAAGGGCTTCTCCGCAAGGCCCAGAGCTGTCACCAGGCCTTCCTGAGCTGGGTTTGTTGCCTCAGGCCTAGACTACAGATGGGAGAAAGCAGGCTTTTCAGAGTGACAGAAGGGGTGCGTGTACGTATGTGTGTGTGTGTGTGTGTGTGTGTGTGTGTGTGTGTGTGTGTATGTATGCGTGTGTGAGAGAGACAGAGACAGAGAGACACAGAAAGAGACAGAGAGCACCATATGAGGACCAAGCTTCCCATTTTGAAGCAGGCTCTGGCACAAAGAGAGCAGATCACACCCATGGCACCAAGACCGTTATACTATTTGAAAGTCCCAGCACTATACACTATGGCCTTAATAGTCCCCAGGAATTCAGATGTTAAAAATCTTCCCTGGAAGTGGGGAAACAAACTGAAAGAGGGCTGGCAAAAGCATAAACTCCCTCTGCAATATGGCTGTGCTTCATGAGGGTGTTATAAAATCAATTTAGGAGGACATGACAATTTACTAATACAAATGAAATAACATAAAAGCAAGTAGAAAACATCCAAGGACACATCTCAGGCAAGAATTAAGTTCTGTTTCATAAAACAGTTCAGTTATTTTATGTGTATATATGTGCACATGTATGTATGCACACATACATATACATAAATGTATATATGTGCACACATATTCATGTTATATAACATATTTCTTTCTATTTAATATTGGACCCCATCAAAAAAGTTTGCAAAACACTGCTCTAGATGCAAATATCCATCACTTTTGGAAAGCAGAAAGCGCAGGCAGGAGGGACTAGGACTCAGAGCAGATAAGCTTTGGGAAGCAAGACCCAGAAGAATGATCCAGAGCCCAGGCTGCTGCCTTAAGAAGCTTACGATGACAGATTTCGGAGTCATCTTTGGCGAACAGGAAGGTAGGGTGTGAGAGCAGCATTCACCCAAGAGGAGAAGGTAAATTCAAAAGTCGTATGTGTCACATTGCCTATTTTTCGTGCTTGTCCGGAAAGCCCTAGAAAAGGTCTGTGCTGAAACATAGGCCATGTCCGTGGTCACGCTTGTCCTGTCGCGAATGCCGTCTCTCTTCTTTCTAGATAAGCAGACAGAATGCCAGGCAGTGCTGGGGGGATGGCAGCGTTTGTATGAGGTCGACAGCACCTGCAGGAGGCAAGGTAAGGGCTGGAGGGAAAGCCCGATGCCATGTTTTCTGTCCTGTTAATCAAGGACGCTTATTCCAATGGCAGACTTTTGAGATTGGGAATCGTAATTTTTTGTCTTTTCCTGTGTTCATGTAAAAGAAAGGTTGAGAAGCCATAGGGAAGTGTTCCTTTAAGTTTGATCAATGCCATGGAATAAAACTTTTAGCGTGTAAGTGTTCTGTGTTATGCTACTCAACGTAGTAGCCACTAAAAAAGCTTAACAGCTTGTGGCTACTGAGCACTAGAAATGTAGCTAGCGTGACTGAGGAACTGAATTTTAAATTTAATTAAATTTTAAATTAAAATTTAGATAGCCACGTGGGGCTAGTGGCTACTGTATTGAACAGAACAATTCTAACGTATCATGATTTTTCTTTGACACCAAATCACCTGGGTATAAATGGTTAATCTTATGACCATTTCTGTGCACTGAGTTTTGCCCAAATTATTTGAAATAACCATAAACAATTTGTTGCTAATTACATCAACTACAAAGAAGGCAACTTGCTGGATTAATTCATTATTATTTTCATGCTTTAACACTCGAATTCTGTCCTGGTATTAATGGTTCTAAGGGTCCTTGGTTATATTAATGCTTGTCTTTCCTGAGATGAAAAGGAAACCTCAGTAAATATAAAAGAATGATGCTAAATGGATCTAGTTGCAATGTTAAACAAGTCATGACTTTAAAAGGACATGTGTTTAGCCAAATTTTAACACCTGGAAGACAACTTGAGAGCAATTTTCTAGTAAGTTTGTAAAGATGGAAATGTACTACTTCTGCAATGGGAGCAAAAGTCATGGTGTCATAGGCTCCGTGAAGTGGAAAAATAATCAAACACTCAGGGGTTTGAATCGGCTCAGTTAGGCCCTATCATTGTGTGCATTTTTCAATTTTGGCTTGAATTGCTTGTTTTGGAGCCTCAGTTTTGTTCGGTACACTGCTTGTCTAGCTGCAGACTATGCACCTGGCTGTCCCTGTGTAGTCCTGGGAAGATGAGAGTTGGAGTGCTGTGTTTCATCTCCTTCTTCACGGTCACTGGGGGCCACCATGCCTTCCTGGGGGTGAGTTGGCGTATGCCCTGTTTTTCTTCTCAACCGCCTCTCCTCTCTCCTTCTGGCTTTTACTGTCTGTCACTCTCTAGGTAACTACAACTGCATAATTTAATGGCCTTGGAGTCAGAAGTCCCTAGTACTTGTGTCAACGTTACCCACATTCTTTTTTTTTTTTTTTTTTTTTTTTGAGACAGAGTCTCACTCTCTTGCCTGGGGCGAGTGCCGTGGCGTCAGCCTAGCTCACAGCAACCTCAAACTCCTGGGCTCGAGCAATCCTACTGCCTCAGCCTCCCGAGTAGCTGGGACTACAGACGTGCGCCACCATGCCCGGCTAATTTTTTCTATATATATTTTTAGCTGTCCAATTAATTTCTTTCTATTTTTGGTAGAGACGGGGTCTCGCTCTTGCTCAGGCTGGTCTCGAACTCCTGAGCTCAGAACGATCCGCCCACCTCGGCCTCCCAGAGTGCTAGGATTACAGGCGTGAGCCACCGCGCCCGGGCTAACGTTACCCACATTCTTTCACAGTGTGGCCTTGGATAAGTGAGTCATTTCATCTCTTTAGAACTTAGATGACCAAACTGCAAAAGGACAAGAATCTTCCGTTAAACCATCTTGGAGGTCTTTTCTAGCTCAACGCAGTCTCTACTATGGCCTCTTAGGTGTGGAAAAATCACAGGGATTGACGTGAGCCATCCCTGGACCCTCTCTTCCCATTGGTACCCACTTTCTTGATGTTTTTATTCAGAATCCTGGTTTTAATGTTCTTTACACACTGATGACCCCAAATGGATATCTCCATGTCAGACCTCTTCCCTGAACCCCACACTCATGTGTCCACTGCCAACCTGTTCTCTCCAGCGGGGTACAATAGGCCCCTCAACTTCATATGTCCAAAACCAGACTCATGATTTTTTCTCATCAAACCTACTCCTTTCATGTCTCAGCAAGTGGTAGCACCATCTCTCCAGCTACTAAGGCAAAAAAACTTAGTGCTTATGCTTGCCTCTTCTCACATTTCATACCTAAACCATTGTGATTATTTTTTTTAGCTTTATCTTTAAAATATATCTAGAATTCAAAAGCTTCTCACTACCTCCATGGCTGCTACCTTGATATCCAACTTCATCATCTCTCACCTGTTTTATTTCAACAACCCCTGAAATGCTCTGTCATTGCCTCTGTGCTTTCTCTTCTCCAGGACTGAACCTTTAGCAGGCAAATTAGAGCATGACTTTCCTCTGTTCAAAATTATCCAGTGGTTTTTGATCTCACTCAAGTAAAAGGTAAAACCCTCTCTGTGGCCTGTCATGGTCTACACGGCCTGCCTCTCCAGGAACTGTCTGAACCCCCTCCTCTCCCCCACCCCTCGCAGCTACTCTGGTGTCCCTGCTCTGACTTCACGTGCCAGACATACTCTTACCCATGGGCCTTTTCCTCTGCCTGGAAAGCTGTTCCTTCAGGGATCATCACTTTCTCATTTCCTTTAGGTTTTTGCTCAAAATTCGCTTCAGTGAAGCGTCTCCTGGCCACCTCTCCACCATCCCTGGCCTGGATTTCAGAACCATGATTTTAATTCCGCTGGGAAACCAAATAAGGCCTTATAAAGTACAACTGTCCAAAGCTTCACCATAACTGTTTTTTTTTTTTTTTTCTTTTTAACAGAGAAATGATGGCATCAAAACAAAGAGAGAACTCATTGTGAATAAGACAAATCATCTAGGTGAGACTCTGTTAGCTGGAGTGGTACAGTGGACTTTGGTGACAGAGGCCAGCGTCCAAACCACAGATGTGCCTCTGACTGACTGTATGACCTTAGGCACATTATGGAACACCCAAATCTGTACAATGAGAATAACAGTAATTCCTAAGAGCAAGATACTTGTGAGGATTAAATAATATAATAAAGGCTTAGTATCTTGCCCTATACCTGGTAAGTAGCTGTCCATATACTTCCTTTTTGTCCTCGTCTTGACCCTAACAATGGAATTAATGGGCACAGCCCTCAGTCTAGAAATGATTTGTGTTCTGAGATTTAACTTGGGGGTATGATGTTTCCAGGGCTGAATGTATTTCCTCACAGAATCAGTGATGTATACAGATGGTCGTTTGGTTCCTGGGTCCACAAAAGCTTTTCTACCATGCAATAAATCTGCCATACAATAATGTGCTAATAGCATTAATACCATAGCACCTACCTGATGCAAGGTTGCATTTGAGAAAATGAAATGAAAATTTCAACTTACAATGCCGTGAATACATTCTTCCTGAGAGTAAAAATGACAAAATATAGCAACTATCTATTGGGCTGTTCCTAGGCGCCAGGTACTATTTAAATACACCAGATGCATTAACTCCTCATATGGACACTCTGAGTTAGGGACAGTAGCCATCTTTATTTTACAGATAGTGAAACAGAGCTAGGGGCAGGAGCCAGGACTCAAACCCAGTCAACCTGGCTCCAGAACCTGGGCCACTAACCCCTGACAGTGTGAGCAGGGCCAGCCTGTTCCCTGCTCCCCACCCTTCACCTGTGTGACCACTACAAGTGGGAATTGCCTCAGCTCCCACCTTTAGGGATGCCCACAGCCTGGACAGGGGCTGCAGCCTGTAGGGAGATGGGGGGGAGATGGGGAGAGTGAGATGGGGCTGAGGCGCTCCGGTGTGAGAGGTTGGGTCCTCCATAGATAAGCTTTGGAGGATTTAAGCCCCCAGGAATGTCATACCAAATTTTATATGAATTTTGGGTGGGAGAAGACTCATGGGATTGATCTTCTCTCCCAATCAAAACCCGTTCATGGCCTCTCCTTCAGGAAGGAAAAGGTGCTGCTCAGAAACGACGGGTTGGAGGTGACGATGCACAAAGCCGAGAGTGCAGGCTTAGTTTTGGTTTGCTTCTGTATTTCATATAAATGCCAAACAGCTAATCAATGGGACGTTTTTTGCAGAAGAAGGAAGGGCTCTTTGGGAAGTGTGAGATTGGGGGTTTTATATTGGAGATACCTCAAGGACACCAGGGCTGGCGGAGGGAGGGAAGCATGACTAGAATGTCCTCACCTCTCCTTTCCTCAGTCTTGACACCTCACCTTGACTCTGGGTGTGCCCTGAGGAAGTGTGCAGGTGGTTGTCGGGGAGACAGAGAGCACAGGAGCAGCTGGCCTGGCAGAAGTGAGAGGACAGATGTATATTCAGCCTCTGCGAGAACCATCAGCTCAGGTTTACTCTGGATGTTCATTTTTAGTCAGTGTCTGGATGAGCAGAACTCAGGCGAGAGCAGCCGGGGGGCTGACTCCGATGACTGTCCCCCAGTCACTTCCTCAGTGGTGTTTCCCTACCCACAGCAAGGAGGCTTCTGACTGTCTCTCTCTCTTTAGCCTCAGTCCAGGAATACGAGCTGCTGCTTCAGGTGACCTATAGAGATTCTGAGGAGAAAAGAGACTTGAAGAATTTTCTGAAGCTCTTGAAGCCTCCATCGCCATGGTTACACGGGCCCATGAAGATTATCAGAGCAAAGGCCACCACACGTAAGTCAGCTGTCTGGTGGCAGGAAATGTGAACGGGGAAGGTGGGCACATCAGTCAGGGCAGGTGAGGTTATGCCGCGGAGACAATCATCCCGCAGTCTCTGCAGCGTGAAAGGGTAGAGGTTTCATTTCTTCTTCATGTCCGTTGCAGGTTGGCAGAGGGGCTGTGTCTGTTGTCACTTGGGTACCCAGGCTGGTGAATCAGACCCTATCTCAACTGTACCCATCCTGAGCCAAAAAGAAATGAAACACTTGAGGGTTTCACAAGGTAGTTGTAAATTCTCTGACTCAGAAGTGACATACACTGATTCTGCTCACAACTTATTGGCCAGAACTGGCCTTGTGACCCCAACCAATTTAGAAGGGGCCAGGATATGCAATCCCATGTGCCCAGAAGAGAGCAAGAAATATTTGTCAAACAGCACTCACAGGCACAAAAATGGGCTGAAGAGAAATTAAATTATTTGTCTAAAGCAAGGACTCTTAAAGTGTGGTGACCGGCAGCAGCATCAGGGACCTTCATAGACATGCAAATTCTCAGCCTATCTTAGACGTACTGAGTTGGAAACTCTGGGGTGAGACCCTCCAGCTGACTCTGATGCACAAGAAAGCTTGAGAACCACTCACTGCACACCCCACCATATGCATTTTCAAAAAGGCATTTAGTGACTATGCCTTATTTTTTTGCCTATTGAAAAGGAATGACTTTAGTGGGAATTTCAGGAGTGATGGAAAGGAATGAGCATACTGGATTGCTGGCAGGTGGAACTTTTTCATCACTCCCCCAAAAATGTCTCTTTGTCTTTGCCATCTTGCTGATAGAACCTACATGGGCGTGGTGGCAGGTGGATGGAAAGGAGCCTCCACTAAGATAATGGTCAAATACCTTCTAGAATCCTTTAAATGCTCCCACGTTACCAATACCCTCTTCTGCTTCTCTTCTCCATTGCAGCAGGTATCTATGGGGCATGCAGCCTTCTTTTGGATGCCAACCCCGGCCATTTCAATTTTATGTTTGTTAGGTTTCTGATACCAACGTTGGACTCTATTGAGATGGATATTTCTTTACCTTAAATATATTGCCATCCTGGTTTCATTCTTCTAGCTTTTGGTGAGAAATACTTGGTTCAGATTCCATGTCAGAGCCAAGCATCAGAACTCAGCAATGGTCAGTTGTTAAACCGGACTCTATGAAACCGGGTCCTGCTCTTTGTGCAGACTGCAGCAGCCTGAATGGAGACCTGGAGTGTGCCTGCGAAGAAGGCTACACCTGGTTCCCCCACTCCTGCCTCGACCCCCAGAACTGCTACCTTCACATGGCTGGATCACTCCCGAGTTGTGAATGTCATCTCAGCAACCTCAGCCAGAGTGTCAATTTCTGCGAGAGAACAAGTAAGCACATAAGAATGCTCCGAGCTGGGACTTCTCCTACTCCAATGTGCGACGGAGAGGGGACTCTAGCTCTTTGTCTTGCTGAGGACAGCTAATGTCTATGGGGTGATCGAAGGACAGTGAGGACGCACCCTGCTAGGTTTGGCTGGGCACAGTGAGCTTCACAGTGCAGAATATCCAGACACACAAGTTGACATTTGGATATCACTTCAACCTTTAGATACATCCTGCTCAGTTCTGCAATTACATGACTCTATTGTGATTTGGGGACATTTGCTAAAATCCCAAGCAGGGAAACTGCTTGAGTAAGCAACGTTTTTCTTCTTACCCTCTTTTCTCCTTTTTTGCCAACATCAATCCTGAGCAAAGGGAAATCTAGAGATGGGAATGCAGGGAGGAACACATAGTGATTATACTAAAAGAAATGCTCCAAAATGCCAATGTGCCAGTGTGTGTACTGAATGCATCACTGAAACAAAACAAAAGCTCAAGTCCAGCTTGGGAAACCAGTGAGAGCTGAGGGGGCTACTGTGGACTTGGGCTTATGTTCAGTGAATGATGGGGTGAGTCAAATAACATGGACTCCAGGGCAGGAAGAACTTCAAAAAGGTTCCCCAAAGACTACTCTGGTTATGTTGAAACTCCAGATTTTCGTGGAGCGAAGAGTGAGGGAGGAACCCCAAATAGCCCAGCTTAAGTAGGCATCCCTGGCTCCCCGTCCCGTCCTGGGACCACAGCAATTCAGGTTATGGCAACGCATGTTTATCAAGCACCATCTTTACACCCCGTGCTGGGATAAATTCTAGAATACAAAGAAGCATTTCTCTCGCTTGCTAATGTAATGTAAGAAAGAAATGTAAGAAAGAAAATGATGGAATTTCTTCAACAAATGTTGATGAAATCTTAGCTTTTGAAAGATGGTCTGGTCTGATCCATCTTGAAAAGATACAAAAGTGGATCCGAGAGGGATTACACTCACTTGAGAGGTTTCCCATGGTATTGTGGGGACATGCATACATGAGACAGGTACACACATAGATGCTTAGGGACTAGGGGCTGTGAAGGAGGTGTGGATAAGTAGGAATTCAGAGGAGGGACAGACTGCATCTGGAGATTAGGGAAAGGCTTGCAGAAGAGGCGGTATGTGATTAGGTCGTGAATGAAGGATAAACAGGATTTTTCCATACAGAGACCTGTCTCAGTGCAGAGAAGCACCAGCAATGGGTAAGAAAGTGCATGTTGGAGTTAGCAAGCAGTATTGTTGTTGTTTTTAAAATTTTTTTAACAGGGACAGTGGTTAAGCTCATTACCTAGATGCGGATACATTTCAGTGTTCTGTGACTGCTTTCTTTAGCCACATATGAGTGGCGACCTTCTCATGAGGTTGTCTTGATTTCCAGCACTTTCCCATTGCTGTTCCAAATCCATAATTAAAAACTCAGATTTTATGCATGCTTCCTATATTATTTTAGGTGAACATTTATTATGGAAAAAAATTAAAATACCACTGTTCAATAGATTGATTCCCAATTGTACTTCTATAATTTTATGCTACTAATAAAATTGTGCTGTGTTAACAGCACAATTCACAATAGCAAAGATGTGAAAACAACCCAAGTGCCCATCAATACATGAGTGTAGTAATAAAATGTGTTATATGTATACCATGGAGTTCTACTCAGCCACAAAAAACAATGGTGATCTAGCACCTCTTGTATTATCCTGGATAGAGCTGGAGCCCATTCTACTAAGTGAAGTATAAGAATAGAAAAGCAAGCACCATACATACTCACCATCAAATTGGTATTAGCTCACTTAACTGACCAACACTTAAGTGCGCATATAGTAGTAACATTCATTGGGTGTCAGGCAGATGGAAGGGGGGAGAGGGGGATGGGTATATACACACCTAATGGGTGCAATGCGCACCGACTGGGGGATGGGCATGCTTGAAGCTCTGACTTGGGTGGGTCAAAGGCAATATATGTAACCTAAACATTTGTAACCCCATAGTATGCTGAAATAAAAAAAAAAATCAAGTTAGGAATTTATTATATCTATAAACTTCTTTTTATTTCCCATAGAGGTCTGGGGCACTTTCAAAATTAATAAAAGATTTGCAAATGACCTTTTAAATTTATCTTCTGCTATGCACTACAAATATACCACTGGAATTGAAATGCAAGTAAGCACTTTCTACTTATTATATATGGAATTATTTGCTAAACTCAAGTTCAGATGTTTTCAGTTCAACATGTATATTTAATACATATTCTTAATTATTCATCTTCAATGAGTTATTACAGAGCAGTTATTTGCCCTGCTCAAATTGAAATTTCCTGAGTATCTTCTTTCTAGGAAAGTTTGGCAGTTGACTTCTTTCTGTGTCCCTTGTGTTCAGTTTTGCTCACTTATTAGAGTAATATTAAATTAAGCTTCTTGATTCTTTTTGTTTTTTTATTTTTTGAAATATTTTTCATGATCTAAGCTCAGTATTTGGGGTTTGTTCCATAAAGAAGACTTCTTTATTAGAGGCTGAAGAGAGTTACTGAGCAAAACTCTGGATTTCATGTTGAAGTCATATGAAAACCAGATTAGTGTGCCTCTGCCCAGGATGATGGCTCAGATGTAGTTCTAACTGAAGACCTGAGCAAATACTTTATAGACAGATTCAGTTTAAGTACCTGTGAAAATTAATGGCATGTTTTTGATAAGGAAAAAATAGATTTGGGGTGAATTTATTACATTATCTGCCACCAAATTCATCCCCTATTCTAAGCAGTTGTTTATTCACTCTTCATTAACAACCTCAAAAATAAATTTTTTGTGTGTGTGCGCAGGTGCGTGCACGTATACATTCTTAACTGTTGGTTTAATTGTATTTGTATGACATGCAATTACTTCCCACTGTGTCTCTTTTCTTTTCTCATTTGCTACTGTTGATGTATTTATTGTCTGTAGCCATTTTTTGCTCAAATGTCTTTCTGAAGTGTGGGGCTAAAGATTAACATATTGCCTTTTGTTCTCTTTTGAAGCTTAAAACAGCATACAAAAGAATTCAAGGTTTTGAGTCAGTTCAGGTCATCCAATTTCGGTAAGTAACACAATGGCTTTAGAAAGGCATCTCCAGAATTGTACTGTTCCCTGTTCCCAGGTGACCTTGGCAGAAAACAGGGCAGAACTGGTCTTGATAGCAGGATTCTTACTAACTGGACAAGAGTTTGTGATGCTTCAAAAAGTCTGAAGAGAAAAGTCTAGATTCTCATTTAAGTGAGTTTAGGACCTTAAATATTAGAGAACATTCTCAAAGCTGTGGATCAGAGTAGAATTGCGAAACCATAGTAGTAGGGTAGAAATTTGGAAGGAAGCAGATCATGATGCACGTGGGTAAGGGCTGGGGACGAGGGTTGTGGGTTGCAGAAGGGTGGATGCTCTCTTTCCACAACTACAGGGGACATGATGTTTCATAATTGGGAGCCAGAATTTTGTAAAATATTATATTTTTGTGTAGATAACATGTATACACCATAGTTCAAGACCCAGTAGTCTACAGCAAATAAGGGGGTATTTAGTAAATTATCCTTTTGTTTATGGTTTGATTCCAAAACTCATTTGCTCAGTTAGCCATGTATACATTAATTACCAACTGTCAATAGTCTGCTTAGTAGAGGAAGTGGCTTAGAGGTCAGAGAATTTGACTTCTTATATATTTTTTCACAGTTAACTTAAAAACAGCCATAGGAAATTTTTAACAGCATTTGCTATAAATATGATGTCCTGGGCATTGTCCTTTAAGTCATCCCATGTCTTTCTATGAAGTCCCACATTAATAATTTTCTTTAAAATTCAATGCTAGGGAAAACACTTATTTTTTTTTGTATTGAGATTTATATGATTAGTTATGGTTCCCTTTTAACGTTGCTGCTGGTGAACTCATAGACAAAACTGAAACTCAATCATAGTAATTTTTGTATTCAATGTTCATATTTTTCTTTTATTGGTCTTGATTTTTTATTTATACTTATAACTTATATTCCATCATGTATATCTTTTAAGCTGTCTCCAATAATTTTTAGACAAAATCCCAGTAAAAGTAGGCATAAGCCTATGAAATACAACTTTTAAAGCTTTACTTTTTACATATATGATTTAAAACAAATCATAATCTCTCATTGTCTCAATTTATTCATCTGTCAAATAGGATGGTTAATACCTGTGGAAACTGATTTAACTTCATTAGATCAAACAAAATAGTAGGCAGGAAAATGCTTCATAAACAATAGAAGGCCATTTCAATGCAAAGGCATCGTGGCCATCATTACACAAAAGGGTTTTTGGATTTCTTTATACATTTTGAGCAAAATTTCAAAGTAATGGTTAAGAATTTGAGCTTTGGAGCATCAGAGGTTCCAATCCATTGATTAATAATTAATAATTACCTCACCCAACTTCACTTTGGGCCTCTGTTCCCTTATCTATAAAATAGGGATAATACAGTGCTTGTCTCAGGGGTTATTGCAGGATTAAGTTAATTAATACGTGTTATCTCATTTGCTTTCATGGCTTTAAACACATCTGTACATGGATGGTTTCTAAATATATTAGCGAGCTTAGCCTCTTGCCTGAACTCCAGACCCAAATATCCAACTACCCACTTGACATCCCTGCTTGGTTTTCCAGTTGGCATGTCAAATGCAACATGTCCAAACCAGGGTCCTCCAACTCTCCCCCTCTTAACCTATAACCTGCTTTTCCCACTGTCTTCCCCATTTCAGTTATAGTGATGCTATTCTCCCAGTTGAGAGTTGTGTAGACCAAAACCTTGCAACCATTTTTTGTTTTAATTTCTTTTACTGAGGTGCAATTTACATATAGTGTTGTGCTCAAACCTTAGGTGTGCAGTTCAATCAGCTTCGACAAACACTTCTACAAGCACCTTCCTATCATGACAGAACATCTCCATCACCTCAAAAGTTCCCTGTGGCTTCTTTCATTCAGCATAACACCTTTGAGACCCAGCCTTGTTTTTCTGAGCATAGGGGGTTCCTTCTCTCTCACTGTCCAGTACTATTCCTCTGGATGATATATTACAATCTGTTTTTCCTTTCTTTGGAGTCATTCTTGACTGATCTCTTTCTCTCACACCCACAGTCTGCTCCATTAGCAAATCCTATGGCTCTATCTTCAAATACGACCTGAACCTGACCCCTTCTCTCCACAGGTACAGCTACCCAACCAGTTCACAAACCACCAGCTCCTTCCTAATTGGTCTTCCTGCTTCTCTGCTTGCCTCCCTTCAGTCTTTTATTTTTTTTTGACACATCAGCCAGAGTGATGATCTTAAAAACAAATCTGATCACGCCACTACCTTTTAATAAAGAATATAACTTTTTAATGAAGAGTAAAATTCCAACTCTAGGGTCGTGTGTGTTCTGGCTCCTGGCTACCTCTCCAATATCATCTCCTCCCCATTTCTCCCTTGCTGATTGGATTTTCGTCATGCCAGTCTTTTTTAATTTTAAAGAGATTTATTCTGATCCAAATTTGAGGACCATGACCCAGAGCCACGCCCAAGAAGCCTTAAGCAAGTGGACTCACTGTGGCTGGGTTGCAGTTTGGTTTTATACATTTCAGGGAGACAGGGGTTACAAATAAAGTTATAAATCAATACATGGGAAGGCAAACATTGGTTTGCCCCTAAAAGGTCATTATGCCAGTCTTTAAGTTTGTCAAACTCGCAGGCATTCCCCCTCCTCAGGACCGTCACGTGTGCTGGCATGCTATACCGTTGTTCTTTGAGTCACTGGTCTTTTCTTCCCATGCTTCAGGCCTGGGGTTCAAAGTGGTGGTTACTCATTTCCTGCTTGCCTTGCCTTCTCCATGAGAGTGCAAGCTCTGTGAAGGCAAAGGCCAAATCTGTCTGGTTTATTTCTGTGGACCCAATGTTACGCACACACAGGGTAGGCCCTGAGTGATTGAATGCATAAACATAGTGAATCTCATTTCTGTTTCCACAGTCATTACAGGGATGGAAGCATCATTGCCGGGTATGAAGTTGTTGGTTCCAGCAGCGCATCCGAGTTGTTGTCAGCCATTGAACAGGTGGCTGCAGAGGCCAAAGCAGATCTTCACAAGCTGTTTCCAATAGAAGACAGCTCTTTCAGAGTATTCAGAAAAGGTAATACTGGATTCACATCCTCTGCTTAGGTTAAGGGAGTCATTTATTAATAGTAGCTCATTTGTGTCCTCAGGAAGTAGATTGGAGATATTTCAATAAAGAATTGTTCTCTAATTGACTTTCAGTAGAAACAGGCAGCTGTTTTCCCCCCACCATGATGAAACTCAGCTTCAGCTGACTATTTCAAATTCTTGCCATTCGGTGATCTGATCTCCCTCTTAGTGTAAATATCGTGGAAGGCTGATTTCACTGTAGGCTGTGGTGCTAAATGATTGCACAATAGTTTACTGGTATACTTGTTGAAAGAGCCCTGGGGCTGACAGTATTGCTAAGTCATAATCCAAGGAACCAAGGAAAGAATGCATATATCCATGTTTATAACTCACATAAACACACACACATACATGCCACTCTTCAGGTTTTTTTTTTTTTTTTTCATTTTCCTTCCTTATATTCATAATCTTAAGCCTCTTCTACCAAAATTTATGCCATGTGTTTCAACAACATTTAGTCAACAAATGTTTACCAGGCATCCAAAGTGTCTAGACACTTAGAATGCAGCAATGGGGAAAACAAACAAAAATCATAGCTCTGTGGATCTTCCATTCAATGTTTCCATCTCCCAGTTCCAAACACGCTAAGAATATATTATTACAGGCTAGCTGCAAGTGTAATTTGTGACTGTTGCAATATGAGAAGCTTTTAAAAGGGGTACAAGGTAGGAAATGTCACCCCCAAATAGCAACTGCCCATCTTTTAACCATATTATTACTGCTTTGTTCCATAGTATCTTGAAAAATTTCTGGTTTTCTAGCATTTCCTTGAAGAAGGAGACTATTTCCTGGGAGTGATCACATCTTGCCTTATTTTCATCCAATACTTGCCCATTAAAAGTGATATTGTTGGCACAGATCCAACACCTGGAGGGAGGAGCCAGGCTCAGGGAGGGTGTGGTGTCAGGAAGTAGTCAATGGTGGTGTTGAGATGAAGCTGGCCACCAAGACAAACCTCTCCAACTTCTGAGAGGTTTTGGACAAACCTCTCCAAAACTCGCCTGGGTATTGTCTCTAAAAATACAACCTCTAAAGCATTTAGACACTACTGCATGGTTTATATAGAGGGCCAGGATATTCCAGAATCCTTTTTCCTCTCTGTTTTCATTCTTTCCCAGCCCTGTGTAACAGCAATATCTTTGGATTTGGGTCTAAGGATGATGAGTATACCCTGCCCTGTAGCAGTGGCTATAGTGGAAACATCACAGCCAGGTGCCAGCTCTCCGGATGGCAGATCATCAGGGAGACTTGTGTGCTCCTTCAGCTGCAAGAACTGGAGGAGGTAAGGCATTTCCACTTTGTAGACTTGCCCTGGTTTTGCATTTCCCAGTGGGCATCTCACAGTGAGCATGGCTAGGTGGAGGGTGAATATATGTGTTTGTATCATTGGCCAGTGTGCAGAGGGCAAGGGTGAATCCCGGGAGCATGGCGTAAGTGGCAACATCTAAGTAGTAGCTCAAAAGGTCAGAGTGCGTGGTTTTGTTGGGGAGGGGTGTGCAGAGGAGCAAACCAATGCTGACGAGGTCTGTGATGGATGGTAGAGCAACACCTAAGTTAGCCTAGGAAGTCCAGAAGGCCAGGGAACCAAAGAGTAAAGTGAAGGTGTGAGTCAGAAGCCAGTAGGCATGGTACAAGTAAGGACGTTCCGTGTATCAGAAATCAGGGCAAGGAGTGGGCCAGGCAGGGGTGAATCATATAGAATGACAGGACTGCAATGGAACTTAAGGGTCATCTCATTACCCACCTCCTTTTACAGATCAGGAAACAAAAGACCCAGGGGCCAACGGTTCCTCTGGTAGCAACAGTGTTGAGCTAGAAGCATGGTCACTTCATTTCCAGTCCAGTGCTGTGACTGCTACATCATGCTCTCTTGGGAAGGTACAAGTACTAAGACAAGGCAGATAGAAAGAAGGAAGTGAGTGATGAGGAATCAGAAGAACTCAAATCATAGAAAAGAAGGACCCCGAGACCAGTTTATAATCACTGTTTGGCAGGTAGATTCCATAGCGAGCAGAACTTCTGTCACAGCCAGAGACCCTGCTACTGCAGCAGAGAACCCCAGAAATAGTATTTATTAAGGCACTGTTTACTGCTCCCCTTCTAGACCTCTGTTTCCCCATCTACAAACTGGGGAGGAGGATCGGGCCAGACTGCCTGTATGTCTGTTCTTGCTCGGACACGAGCAATAGTTGGGACTAGTGCACCCCACGGTGTGAGGGTGGTAGACCCCAGTGCCCTAAACAGAGAGTGGCACTGTCAGCCGAGAAGAACAAGGGGAACAGGTAGGATCTGAGCTCCTAGGTTGGCTTACGTTCACTGGAAGAGAACATCCCTCTTTTGCTGTTTTCCAAGTTAGCCTAGTATCATGGAAGCAGATGGGAGCCTCAGGAAGAAGTGAAACTCCGAATCTAGTGAGAAAATGGGGGCCGGCACAAGCCCAGTAGTCAAAGCTCTGCGTGTGTCCCTCTGTCTTCCCGTCTTGCAGGGGACTCTCAGTGCAGCACAGTGGGTATAACAGAGGATTAGTGCCAGGAGACCTCACCCTACCATGTCCTAGCTCAGTCCCCTTTCGAAGGTCACCGATCTCACCAAACATCAGTTTCTGTATAATTAGAATAATAAATTATATGAAAAAGGTTTTAGTGAATCTTTTCATGTTTCAGTTTCCTTAGTTATAAAATGAAAATAATAATGGTACCTCCCTTCAAAGGGTGTTGAAAGGATTCAACCAATGAATCCCTGGTAAAGCATTTAGCCAGCATCTAAAACACAGAAAGCACTGAGTAGCAGCCATTGTTGTTATTATTGTTACATAATTATCCTACATTCTAACTCATCATACCAATGTTAGTTCTATGTGGCCAAGGCGCCTGATTTAAACTTGATGCAACACAGCATTTCATTGTTTTCAAGAACTTCACCATTTTTTTTCTAGAATTTCAGTGTGTTTGCAAGCAATGCCACTGAGGCAACTGTGTCATCCGTGGTGCAAAATCTTGCAGTCATCGTTCAGCAAAGCCCATCAACCACAGCTGGGAATCTGGCTTCGGTGGTGTCAATTCTGGGCAGTGTTTCATCCCTGTCACTGGCAGGCCATTTCAGGGTGTCCAATTCAACAATGGAGGTATGATCTGCCTACGTTTGAAAGGGCTCATTTGAAATGCTCAGTCTTGTAGAAGGCATGACAAAAACTTCCCTGTCACTGACTTTTATCCTTGTACTGGAACGGACGGAAGAGCCATGTAATAGTCCTCACGTGAGCTTTACTGCTCTCTCTGCAGTGTATAAGGAGCTCACGGCATCAATACCTTAAGTTTGAAGGAAGACAGAGCTGCCCCTATGCAGGCTGCCTGGCCAGCACCTAGCTTAGGAAGGGATGAACTTTTGCACCGTGTGACACGGGCACCAACTTTGCAATATGTTTGCAGTCTGTAATCATGTTTTTCTGTGGCCATAAACTCTGACTTTAGCAGTGTATATTTTAAGAACTCTCTTCTCTCAACTGGGGAATTTGGGGTTTAATTTGTTTATTTAAAAATTAACTTATAAATTATACAAAATGATATTTAGTCCCTATAAGAAATGCAAATAAAAAAAGAAAAAGGAATTATCTGCAATCTGGTCACCCTAAAATAGCCACTACTTACGTTTTAGATAGCAGGTGCTCAATAAATATTTGTTCAATAACTATCCTTCCAAAAATTGTAGATATATACATTTTATTAATGTATAGTAGAATATATAATGTTTTACACAGTTAGATCATATGTGTATTACATAATCACAAAATTACAATTAACTATACATGGTAAACATTATGACAAAGATACATTAAATATGCATAAGTTAAATTCCTGAATTCAAGAAAAAATGCTTGGATTTGTTTTTTAAAAACCTGACCACATGTTTACAAGAGACCAACTAAAACAAAATAGCACAAAAAGGCTAAAAATAAAATGAAGGGTAAAAAAATGTTGGCAAACACAAAGCAATAGAGAACGGAGGTTTCCTGGGGGTGGTGGAAAAAGCACACTATGGGCTTCTGGGCTAGAAGCCACACAGGGCTGGGTTAGGGTAGGACTTGGCTGGAGTGACAGACGCCTGCAGCAGAATGTCTGGGAGCCAGAGCCATAAGCAAGAGAGGGGCTTCTTTGAGAGAAAGTAGTGACTTTCAAGGAATGGCTTGGAATAGGAATCTTTCAAACTAAGACTGACTCTTAAAACCCATACAAATTCAACACTTCTTTGTTGCTTGGGTCCAAGTTTTAAATTTTTTTGTTCTATATTCTCCTGTAGCAAACAAAAAACATAAAAACTTCAATATCCATGACATGAATTTAGAATTTCTGATGTTAGCAAACATCATAATAGCAAACACACATCATACAAGAAAGCGGTTCAAAGTAATGTCTCCATCTTTGAGCTTCAGCCTGAGAGCAGTGTCGTCATTTTTGCCAACTCAGGGAGAAGGAAAGCACTCGTACAGCCCAAATTGCAGGACTTTTTCTCCTCTGTGGGGAAGCCCCAATGTGCTTATGAATCCCCTGGGGTAGTGATCACCCTGGAACTTCCGCGACTTTGCTGACCCAAGTTTCTTTGCCCAAAGCTTCTACTGTGCAGAGCAACTGAGCTGAATTTAATTAATGAGTTCTAATGTGGTTCGTCTCTGAGCCAATTTTCTGGGCATTTTTCCTATACTTAATACGAATGACTGTGCACTCCTAGTCCTCTTATCTGTTTACTCAAAACACAAACTGACTTTCATCCTTGTATTTCAGGAAGTCATCAATATAGCTGACCATATCCTTGATTCAGCCTCAGTTAGCAACTGGACAGTCTTACTGCAGGCCAGAAAGCATGCCAGCTCACAGTTACTAGAGACACTGGAAAACATCAGCAGTCTGGTGCCTCCGGAAGCCCTGCCTCTGAATTTTTCTGGGAAATTCATTAACTGGCAAGGGATTCCAGTGACCAAAAGCCAACTTAAAAATGGTTACAACTATCAGATTGAAATGTTTCCCCCAAATACCTCCATTCCCATCAGAGGCCATGTGTCAATTGGGTCAGACCAATTCCGGAAGTCCCTTCCAGAAACCATCATCAGCATGGCCTCGTTGACCCTGGGGAACATTCTACCCATTACTGGAAATGAAAATGCTCGGGTCAACGGGCCTGTGGTATCCACGGTTATCCAAAACTATTTCGTACATGAGATTTTCCTGACTTTTTCCAAGTTACAGTCAAACCTGAGCCAGCCTCATTGTGTGTTTTGGGATTTCAGTCATTTGCAGTGGAACAATGCAGGCTGCCACCTGGTGAATGAAACTCCGGACACCGTGATGTGCCGATGTACTCACCTGACCTCTTTCTCCATGCTGATGTCCCCCTTTGTCCCCCCTGCTGTTGTTCCTGTTGCAACTTGGATCACCTATGTGGGACTGGGTATCTCCATTGGAAGCCTCATCTTGTGCCTCGTCATTGAGGCTCTGTTTTGGAAGCAGATCAAGAAAAGCCAAACCTCACACACACGTCATATTTGCATGGTGAACACCGCCCTGTCCCTCTTGATTGCTGATGTTTGGTTTATTATTGCTGCCACTGTGGGCACCAAGGTGGACCCTTCTGGAATCTGCACAGCTGCAGTGTTCTTCACGCACTTTTTCTACCTCTCTTCGTTCTTCTGGATGCTCATGCTCGGCCTCCTGCTGGCTTACCGGATCATCTTCGTGTTCCATCACACCACCCTGCCTCTGATGATGGCTGTCGGGTTCTGCCTGGGCTATGGGTGCCCTCTCATTATCTCTGTCATCACTGTTGCTGTCACACAGCCTAGCAATAGCTACAGAAGGAAAGATGTGTGTTGGCTTAACTGGTCCGATGGAAGCAAACCTCTCTTGGCTTTTGTTGTCCCTGCACTGACTATTGTGGCTGTGAATTTGGTCGTGGTGCTGCTAGTTCTCAGGAAGCTCTGGAGGCCAGCTGTTGGAGAGAGACTGAGCCAGGACGACAAGGCCACTGCTGTTCGTATGGGGAAGAGCCTCCTCATCCTGACCCCTCTGCTAGGGCTTACCTGGGGCTTTGGTATAGGAACAATGGTGGACAGCCAGAACCTGGCTTGGCATGTTATTTTTGCTTTACTCAATGCATTCCAGGTGAGAATAATAAGAATAACCGATTAGGTTGTCAGGTAGTTGGAATACACATAGAGAACTCAGGTTGGTAAGACTAAGACCACTCTGGAGATTATCTCATCTCCCTGCCTCCGGCTAGACTGTAACCAAAACTGCACAGAAACAGTGAATAGGAAAAAAAAAATCAATTTTTCCCCAATAGTTACTCTTATGCCAGAGCAGAATATTGGACTTCTTCAGTAACCCATTGCAGGGCTTTAAATCTGTTATTTGCATAGCTAACATTAATCCCTCTTGCTGCTGTCTCAGTCCTCTTTCTCTCGTGCAGACCCCTGAAAAAGCACACAGAGAAAGGGAAATGAATCATAAGTACTGGTTGACTCTGAACAGTGCAAAGGAAGTTCTTAGAGTACAATAGAGCAAGGCCTAGGAAGCATCAACCAGCAGGCTGTTTATGTAAATAAAGTTTTATTGGAACACAGGCAAGTTCATTCGTTTACACATGGTCTATGGCTGTTTTCACTACAACAGCAGAATTGAGTAGTTGCAACAGAGACTGTTTGGGCTGCAAAACCTAAAATACTTACTATCTGGCTCTTCACAGAAAAAGTTTGCTGACCCTGCTATGAAAGATGGGTTTTACATGCCGCAGTCAGGGGACATTGAGAGTAGGTGGACAAAGTCATCCTTAGGTTTTGATGAATGTGGAGAAGAGGCTTCAATTTTGATTTAATGCAGGTTTTGTCAGACCAGCTCAGACAATGACTCAGGGAAAGGGTGGTTAAATGTTTGAGCTCTGGAGTTAAGTAAGTCTGGGCTCAAATATGTCACTTGACTAACTGTGTGACCTCTAACAAATTGTTTTCTCTCTCTGTCTCTCAATTCTTTCCTCTTTCAATAGAGATAATAATAATATTTATATCGTAACATACATATGAGGACTAAATGAGATAATGTAGCACTTTTGTTGGCACAGTGCCCGGCACTTAGTAAATACCCAATAGGTGTTTCTTAGAAGCAGCTGGTTCTCCACCTTTTCAGCATCCAGAGAGCATTCAGGTGGCTGTACAGATGGTAATCGTGGAGGGCAGGCACCCGATGGTGACAAGTGTAGGGAACTCCTGTCGGGAGTGGAAGGTATTATGCTGTCTGAACAGGCACTGACGGAAGGTGCTCTGACCAGAGGGTAGGATTACAAGGTCCAAGAAAGGCTTTGCCAAGGGTTCCCCAAGAGCTGCACTGGAAGGAAAGGGTGCTGACACCCCTCTGCACCTGCCGCCATCGTGGACGCTTAGTCAACCTTAAATGCCCGGTCCAAAGAAAGACTAAGATACAGAAGCAAATGGAAGCTGTTTGTTTTGGGTTGGAATGGTACAGTAGGGGAGAATGAAGCCCTGTGTGCAAAACTTAATTCACTCAATCATTTATTTACACATTCAGTAAAAAAGTTTTTTGAGTACTTTGTGTTGCGCCATGCACTGTGGAGGTCACACCATGTTCCTGCCTTCAAGGGGCCTACAGTCTAGCAGGAAGACAGACAAGAAAACAATGTCAGTGTTGGGTGATAGAATAGTGTTATGTATAAATGCTTTTTTTCCTGGAATAGAAAAGTACAATACAAGTGACTTATTCCTTTTTTTTTAAAGGGGTTTTTCATCTTATGTTTTGGAATACTCTTGGATAGTAAGGTACGTGCATTTATTTCTCTCTTTACCCTCTAACCCAGGCATCTTTAAGCCTCTCCCTTCAGTTCTGAGGCCTTTATTCATATAATAAGAGGTTGGACTATGGGTACTTTTGTAATAAAATTATATGATTTTACAAAAGGTAGACTCAGTCAGGAGACGAAGGAACTAAACAGTCACTGCTAATAAAGCTATATAGAATTAATCAAACACATAATGCAAACAGTATAGAAAAAAAGGAGAAATTCTCTTTATCTTGAATTTTTCTAATTCAAATTATGGTATGGCAATAATTCAATAGAAAAATTACTTTCCTAAGGAGTGAATTCCCTTTCTCTCCTTTAATTAGTTTACCCATTTATTTGGAATATGCCAAAAGATACATTTACTTCAATATTTGTAGAGTTTTATACAGTAAATGTTAAATAGCCTCTCACATTAAATAAAATTCGTAAAGAAGGACAACCAATTTAAGTGAAAGATAGTAGAATAAAAAATCAAATAAACTTGTTTCCTAAACCCAAGCCTTGAGCAATTCTAATGAGAGAGGCGAAGGCAGTAAGCTAATAGATGTAGAGTGTTTGTTTTAATAGGAAGATAAGAATATTTGATAATTAGAACAATTGTTGCTAATGACAGCAACAATTTTGCACATGCATGAACTCTTATTTACAAAGAAGCAGTTTGCTATTCTTAATTGTACTAAATAATTGCCTTGTTTGTAGCATTCACATGGTTAGGAAACCCTTTTCTTCAAAGATAAACTTCAGTTTAGTAATTATTGCCAACTGCTAATGTGTAGAATCTGAATTATTATGGCTTTTGGTACTGTTCTTTGTTTAATGCTAGTTTTGTTTATAGGTAAAGAGGTGAAGAAACTAATCTTTCTATCAGATATCCAGTCCTGGCCTATTAAGTGCTTCTAGAAAATATTAATAATGCTATTAAATAAGTTTCAACCTGCAGTTTCGTTCCTGATTTGTTTGTGTATGACGGCATATGTGTGTCTCCTCAGTATTTCTTTGTTGTCATTATAGCTGCGACAACTTCTATTCAATAAGTTGTCTCCCTTAAGTTCTTGGAAGCAAACAGCAAAGGTAATTATCTCCTAATTTCCTACTGCCATGAATCCAATGCTTGAAGTTTCAATGTTGCATTTTTCTCTTTATGCAGTCTTGCAGCAAGCCCCCTTCTGTGTA
Source organism: Indri indri (assembly GCA_004363605.1). NCBI lineage: Eukaryota > Metazoa > Chordata > Mammalia > Primates > Indriidae > Indri > Indri indri. The sequence continues at coordinate 127,401 of RJWJ010001185.1, forward strand.
AACCCCTTGGGCTTCGGTCACCATATTCCTGGTCTCTGGCATGGGGCCTGGCACATGGTCGATGCTCAGACAAGAGTTGTTGAGTGAGTGAGCGAATGGGAAGGCGTGGGAACTTGGAAGGGTGCTCAAGCACGGAGGTCTGCGTGTGCCTGTTGTGAGCGAATCCCTTTGAACAATATCACTGGTTTTTGTCTGACTTGCTTGCCAATATCTAGAATTAGCAAGGTCCTTTCTTCCATCTGACTTTCTGGATATTCTATAGACCATTTTTCCTTCTCTAGAAAAGTAAAGGGGGCTATCTTGATTAACTTCTCATATATAAATTCGATCAACTTCTACTATACAAAATGCTGTCTCTGAATTTTCTCTCTTAGGCAGGTGTCACTGACTTTGTCTTTTCCAGTTTTATCTCTTAAGGCTGCAAACTGACAAGTTGACATGGAAATGGAAGGTTCCTATTTCATTCCTTGCCACACAGCTGAAAGGATAGTATGAGGATGGTATAGTTAGAAACAAAAGTACTTGCATGCATATTTTGTATTTTCTGTGTTAATTTAGACTTTTGTCTTTCAGCAAGGCACTGACCACCATTCAGAAAGGGTTCTAAAGCAGAGATTTCTGTGTTTGGTGAAAGTCAACTGACTTAACTGTGTGCAACCCTATGTGGGCATTTAGAGATTTTTACAGGTGACAAAATAATCTTTCGAAATAAAAATCAATAGGAAATTATCCTCTGGCATTGAAAAATCTTCCTTGGTCTGCATTTTGTAGTAGAAGGCACTGCTGTGAATTGGGGAATGGCAGCTGTGAGCCGGCAGACCTGCTCGGTATTTCTGACTCCAAAACCAATTGGCTGTATGATCTTACAAGAATCACTTCGTCTCTTTCGGTTTCAATTTTGTCACCTATAAAAATGTAAGTGTTGGACTAGTTACTTACTGGAAGCAAAAAGTTTTAACAATTCTGTGATTTGCACTTTATGTCTTGAAGAACTAAAATCCCTTGAGCCAGAAAATGTGAAGCTAATTGAGTCATCGTCTCAAGAAAAGGAGGGGTCACAGCACATGTGGCAACATCAAAGAAAAGCCTTTGGTGCATATAAAAGACAGGACACTCCCCACCCTGCAAAGCAGGAAATCAGAATTTTTCTTATTTGAAAACAAAAGAGAGAAAAACACCCAAAATTAAAATAAAAGCAAAAGCGGAAATGCCTGCCAGTGTTTCTCCCCAAACCATGCTTGACAGTGTGACACTTTGACACTTTCCAGAAGGCAGCAGTGGTCAGTGAGGGCTTTGCCGCTTCCGGATTTGGACCCCTTTCCCAATTTTGTTTCCAAAGTGGGTGATAAAAATGAGATTTTGCTATCTGGCTAGGTGGCTCATTTGCTTTAAAATCAATATCCATTTGCAAAAGACAATAGGAGTATTTGTAATTTTCTGAGGGAGTTCGAATGCAAAAGCGGGAACCTAGATTATAGATGATGAGGTGAGGGGGAGACAGCATCCGGTGCGAATATTCCTGTCGAGAAACTCACTTGTGAATGAAAAGGGAGCGAGGGTTGTAACCAGATGCAGACACAAGACCAGCAGTGACAGGGGAGAGTTCACGCTGCCAGGATGTGACAAGCGCAGATGTTGGGAGGGAAGGGCCAGCAAGGAGAGAATCCGAAAACCTGAAAACAAGTGAGGGGGGAGGATAATGGACAGGAGAGGATTCCTGGGAGGACAGGTTGAGCGGTCAGACTAAGGTGGCAGGATTAGCTTCTCTCTCTCTCTTAGCTTCTTCTCTTAACACAGGAAGTACAAGACTGATGCAGAATGTCCACTGCAAGATAGTGAAAGGGGAGGTAAAAAGAGCAGCGAGAATACAATAGTCAATGAAGGGAATGCATGAAAGAGGAAGCCAGCAATGGTTTCAGCAGGGACCGTCCTCGAGTCACCAAAAGACTGTGGGGACCCCAAATCCTCTCCATGCTGAGGATTCAGGGCTCTTTCTTGACCCTTTGCTGTCCCTAGCCATGTTCCCTGTAACTCTCCACCAAGACACAGACTCTGGTGGCCTCTGCAGACCTACCCTCCTCCAACGCCCAGAATAGATTTATAGACCACATCTTAGTTTCAATGACTCAGGTCCTGTTATTCGACCAACTGCTTAGACCCATACACCTTCCCAGACCACACAGAGTTCCTGCGGGTGTTGCAACCTAAGATTCCTCTCTCCAAATGGGACAGGATGCAGTTTTAAATGCAATGATTCTGACTTTAGGATTTTCTCTTAGGAGGAGGAGGAGGGTTAAAGAAACCCTGAATTCTAGAAAATCAATTCTTTTGCTTTAAAAGTTTAAATCCTTTTTATTCCTATCTCTATAACTTTTTTATTTTTTCACGCTCAATATGGGGCAGCCACTTATATATCTCGATGAAAACTGGGTTCTGCATACTGCATATGATGAGGGCTTTTTCTCCCATCTTGATTCGGTTTCCTCATGACATGGACTATAGCAGGGAATGGAACTTATGTCTTCCGATATTTCCAGTGCCTAAAACAGTGCCTGGCCCACAAAGGCACTTAATATGAGCTGTTAAATTAATGAATAAATGAACAATGAATTAATGAGTAGAAAACGATACGATGTGTCTAAACACTTTTATCTTTCTCAATAAGTACATGCTCTTTTGTCTTAAATATTTTATTGCAGTTTGATAATTGAGTTATTAAAGTATAGAACTCTATATGGCCTCTGCTCCGATGACTAAAGGATTATTCACAAAGACATCTGAATGCTAAGATGTGCAAGAGTAAGTCAAAGCTCTACTGGAGACAATTTTTAGCAGGAGCATTGTTTTTCCTCCACGGGTCTCTTTCAGTGACAAATGTTTGAACCAAAGAAATGTAAGCATGGACATACAGAAGGAGATCTCCTTCAAAACTATTTTCTGGTTTGTTGTTAGAAGTTGTGAAAATATACAGGAATGCAAAGTTCACGTGGAAATAAGTTCTTAGGTATTTTTAGATAGATTAAAGCAAAAGGGAGAGTAAGGCATTGATGACTCTACATTGTTGAAAAGAGAATAACACGCTATGTAGATGGAAGAAAGGATCATTAATGACACCGAGAAGTCAGAAAATGCAGACTAAAACAATGCTATTACACTAATAATACTAATACACTAAAAGAATACTATTAATGTCCAAATAACTCGTTTTTCTTTTGTGCAGCAAAAGTCATCAGATTTATCTGCCAAACCCAAATTCTCAAAGCCTTTCAATCCACTGAAAAGACAAGGTGAGTTACAATAAAACCAAAGGTTATAAAAGGTGTGAAGAGACAATATGAATACATCGTATGAGAAAATTCAATGGCAACATTTTAGAAATTCATGTGGGAAGTGTGAGCATATCAGCGGCCATGTGTACAGAGGTCATCTGGATTGGGCTCAGGGCTGGTAGAACAGTGTTGGGAATTTGATGCTCATGGAGACCAGGGTGTGCCATTATGTATTTTCACCACAAATTATCTCCATGTCCTCAATTAGATACTATGTAAATCTGTGGCATTGGTCATTGAAGCCACAGGGTGAAGGCATGTGGCTAGTCTAACACCAATGTGTCCCTCCTGGAGAATGACCCCTCTGTGCCAGCCACTGAGCAGCAGGCATGGGACCACGTGCTTGTGCCCCAATGCTGCACATGCCTTCCTCCCAAGGTGTCCCCGGGGTGGGGGAGCCACACCTGCCAAGTGTGGAAGAGCACTGTCTCCTCTGCCTATGACATGCATTGGCTCTATATTCATATATTGGTGGTTACCAAAGTCTATGATATTCAGCGATGAGTCGACTAGTATTTAAACATCGCAAATAGTCACGGTATTCTTGGAGAAGGGTGGGGCATGGAGTAGAGGAGGAGACTTTGCTTTATAAGGTGAATTGAAGTCACACTTAAGAGCTCAAGTCCCATTTCACATTAAGTTGTATTGATATCATCATTCAGGCAGGAAAACGGGCAAAGCATTTTAGATTCCTATCAAAATTGTTTGAATTTCAGATAAAGTACAAGTGCCTGGAGAATGTGCTCATCCAGCGCCCTTGAGTCCTGTTAGCACTGGCACCAACCAGCCTGAGTGCTTTTTACACATCTCCTTACCTTTTGGGGCATTTGTTCTTCATCAGTAAAAATCAGCAAAACTAAGAGATCACTGAGGTTCCTTCCAGCAATGACATACTGTGATCTCAGATCTACTTTATCTCATTTCCCAGCAAGATCTGAAAAACATGGTGCTTCGCTTCTCTCATGGGAGACGCTTGGCAGTGCAAGCTTCCAGGTGTCAGTGAGATGCCATTCTTCTCCACCAACCATGTTCTTCATCTTTCTCACCTTCCTAAAACTGTTGCCAGTTGTCAGAAATTCCACAGGCTGACTTTCACCTTGGTCTCATGCTTGGTCCCAACATGGTAGCAATAATTCTTATCCTCTCTTCCCTCCTCAGGCAATTATGCACTTTCTCATACTGGAGATTCCTCCAACGATATCATACTAACTCAATTTTCATCAACTGAATAAGACAAGCAACCATAAAATCAAGGAAAAAGCTTTGGAACAACTTGACATTTAGAGCTAAATGTCAGTGAAGAAATTATGCTCAGTATTAGATGGGATTTTCTGATTTAGGAGTCTAGGAATAAAACAAGGAGATCTCAGTGGCTTTCTCTCTGCCTCCTTTGTCTTCAATTAAATGAAAAGAAAATTTATTTCCATGTGGTTGATTCAAAGAAATTGCTCTATGAGTGTGGAAGAGCAGGTTGTGTTGGAAATAGTGTCAGTTGTACCTTCTTCTCATGACCACAAAATGTGCTTCCCTTTTTCATAAAATAGCATTATTCCCATGGCATTTCCAATCATCTGTATTGGAGTAAGAAAAATTTATGAAATAGCTTTAGATAAGTTAATGGGCAATCTGTTTCTTTTCAAAAGTCATTGGTGCAGATTTCCTAGAGAAGAGCCATTTCCCTTCCAAATTTTCCAGTTGGATTTTATGTTCGTCTTTGCTTTTTAGGTTCAGTCACTTAACTTGGAAAGTTAATCGGAAATAATATGAAAACTTCCATTTCATATAGCTTTGCAGCAATTTATCAGAAAGCATATGGAGTAATGTGATTTGACATGTAATGCAGTATTTTTCACCTGGTCCCCAATCCTGCAAAGTGAAATGTCCAGGCAGACCTAGTGCAGGGGGGAGGACGTGAGGTCTCAGAGAGGTGAAGTGACTTGCCAAAGATTGTGAGGCCAGTAATCTTAAAAAATCCTAAAAATTGGGGATTTTTAGGATTTTTGGTTTCTAGTCCATTTCTATAGCTCCATGAAAGCCTTAAAAATCACCTACCATCCTAAGAAATATTTATGAGGTTACATACCTGGTTCATGACTCCCAGAATTCTATCTATGTAAGAGGGAAATTGAGGGAGGATTTAGTTGTCAGCTTCCAGGGAGCTACCTTAAAACATCCTGATTTTCTTTCACAATACACAGTAGGCACTTTTTGGAAGTTGTTTTTGTGTATAGCCAGTGTGACTTTTGGGTGAGACCCCAGAGCAGCAGGTGAATGAACGTCGTGTGAAGCAGCTTTTACTTCCATGCTTTCACCACTTTGAGCTCACTGAGTTTCAGCCCCGACCACAGTGCACAGAATAACCAAGTCTTTTGATTCATCCTTGCTGTCTTGGGAGTTGCAGGGTCTTAGGGGTATCTCTTAGCCTCTAGACATGGAAAGCCTTCATGATATGCAAATAAGAGAGCATGGAAAACTTCTAGTTAATGGTGGGGTATTAAATAGGCACACATAGGGAAAAGTCAAATGTAAAGTTCCAAAAGGCACCAAGACACAGCACAGATGAAATACTAAAGCGAGAAGTTCAAAGAGAATGACCGAGAAACAGTTAGATGGTTCCATCCCCACAAAGATATGCATCATCAAAAGAGAATTTTATGAGAATGATTTCCTTGGAGAAAGCTGCTCCATAGGCCTCCTCATCCCACCTATCCCCAAAGGTGAGAGAAGGAGGGATGTCGGCCGTTGACCTCACATCTAGTAAGAGAAGATTTCTCAGATAGCTTTCAATGGGGCTACAGAAATTAGAGTGCATGGCTCCCCGGGGTCTGATTCTTGCCTGGAACTGTGGCCACAGCTCTGGTAGTAGAGCCCTGAGTGCACTTAGTTGAGACCAGCCAGTGTGCCTGGTGTTTGTCAGAGCAAAGGATTTATGCGCTTCCCATGGGCCATGGTGAGACATGCAAGAGAGAGAGCCAGCATGAGGCTGTCCTGGGTCCTGTGTGATAGGGCCACCCGAAGAGGTGGAGGGATCCTAGCATCAAGGAGTGGGAGGTGAAGCTAGACTGTGGGATGAAGAAGGAGTCACAGGTGACCACCTGGCATACGGAAGAACCTGCACGGGTTAAAAGAATGGCAGGTGAGAGGTCAGGGATACGGGAATTTCTATGGGAGTTCTTGAATGCTCCTTCACTTATTATATCCAGTTATTATCCAGAAACCTCCGTGCCCAAGGTGGGGTGGAAGGAGAGTGAGAAAAACTAAGCAAAATTTTCACCCGGCTAGGGAAGGTGTGCTAGTGCAAGTGGCCAACCCAAAGCAGCACTCAGCTGGGGAAGGGAAATTTAATGCTAAATGATTGTAGTTTCTTATTATTCTGAGACTGGGCATCCTTACTACCAAACTATTAGTATTTAAAGTGACCAAAATGTTGTTAGTACCTGGGCATGGTGGAGTATAGCTGGAGTATATCTGATGGGAAGAAAAAACTTCTACCACTGAATACATTTTATCAGGACGACAAGAGGTGAAAAAAATAAAAGTGTGTTTGATCACATCCCATGTGTCGTGTTTGTCTAATCCACTGATTACACACACATTCACCTCGAAAGCTACTAAAGCAATAATAAAATGATCAAAAAAAGAGAAAGGCATTGTAATCATTTTATGTTGCTGTGTTTTCTATTGTAATAGTTTATTTCTATTATAATAGTTTTCTACTGCTGTGTAAAAAAATTGCCACAAACTCAGCAGCTTAAAACAACACACATTAATTATCTCACAGTTTTCTTGGGTGAGGAGTCCAGATGCAGCTTAGCTAGTCCTCTGGTCAGGGATGCACGAGGCTGCGATGAGGGTGCTAGCTGGGCTGTGTTTTCACCCACAGGCTCAAGTGGGGAAGAATCCACTTACAACTCATTCAGGTTGTTGGCAGAATCCGTTCCTTGCAGTGGTGGGCATGACAACTGTGGCTTTTTGCTGACCCTTGGCTAGAGGCTGCCCTCAAACTCTAGAGGCCACCCACATTTCCTTGCCATGTAGGTTTCTCCACCTTGGCCACTTACATCACTAAGCCTGTAAAGAGAGTCTGCTCTTAGGACAGAGTCTGGTATAATATAAGGTAATCAGGGGAAGGACATCCTGTCAGTTTCATCATGCTCTGTAGTTAGAAGCAAGTCTCAGGTCCTGGCCACAATCACGGGAAGGGAGTTTTAAAAGGTTTGAACGTGAAGAGAGAGGGACTGCTGGAGGGCACAGGCACGGAGCTCCAAGGACGGGGAGTGGAAAGAGCAGGTAATAGCAATACAGCCGTGGGAAGCAGGCGGGGTGAGTGTTAACTGACTTAGAAAGCTGAGAAAATTAAACATTAAGCCAGCAGTGGGGAAAACAAAGAAGCAACCTGCCTTACACTGCAGAATTTCCTGAGAGCTTGAGACGTGGCAACACCGGGCAACTTAAGCGGTGAGAATATGAGAGCGAACAGTACCACCAGCTCAAAGCCAATTTAGGAAGCAATTAGCCCCCCTGATCCCTCCCCAGCTCCAGGAGCCAAGCGAATGTCCTTTCCTCCACCCTAGCGATGGATTATGTGGAGATGTGGGGAAAGATGGGACACTGGTACGGAGAGACATCAGCATCAGTTGAGGGAGGTCATACCATCCTGAAAACAAGGGTTTAGTGAGAGTTAGCATACAACACTGGCAGGCAAGAATCTGAACAGGCACCTCTGGAGAACCTGATTATATCACGAGGAAACACTGAAGATACCGACTCTGAATATTTGCTAAGGAATCATTCATTCAGGTCAGCCTACAGTGAAGTGAAGAGTCATCATTCCCCGTCTCATACACAGACCCTCCAATAAGTTTTTTCATGTTCCAGTCTTAAATATAAGCAGTCAAGCATCATCATGCCCTTTATGAAAGCTTTCCATGTTAAACACGGAGGCCAAAACAAAACAGAACTAAACAAAAAAGTCAACAGAGAGAGGCAGTGTGATGTCACCTTGAGTCCTGTCATATAGACCCAACTACAATAATGAAGAAACAAAGAAACACAAATTGGGGAGAAAAGCATACTAGAAGGCAGGGGATGTAAGGGCCAAATAATATTATCCACAAATAGGACATTGTCTCTGTGAATAGGATGCTGTATCAAAGAATATGCAGACATATTTTTGAAGATATTTTTGAAAATTAAAGGTATTTTTGAAATTAAAAATAGTTAGCATAAATAAAATGCTTTGATAGAAAGGTGGAAAGGTCAAGTTGAGAAAATTACATAGAAAGTAAAATTAAAGAAAAACTGATATAAAATAGAAAAGAGAAAGAAATTAGAGGACAAGACTGAGAGTTTCAAAATTTGCATAGGATTTGGAGAAAGAAATCCTAGAGCTGTAGAAGGAAGGACATCATTAAAGACATAAACAGAGAAAAAATGTTGGTCATTAAGGGACATGAGTTTCTCTATTGAAATTACCCATCAACTGCTCGGTATGATGAATGAAAACAGACCCATAGTTAGACACATCATCGTGAGATTTCAGATTGCAGAAGACAGAAAAAGAGATCCAAACAATTTCAGAGAGAAAAAATAGGTTTTACATAAAAGGTAAAAAAAATCAGATTATCATTACTTTCTACAGCAACATTATGAGCTAGAAAATGATGAGGAACACCTTCACAATATTGAGGAGAAATGATTGCAACCTACAAGCAATTAATGAGAGGAAAAAAAGATATTTTCAGATGAGATCAGGTGCATTCAGGGTAGTGTGGCTGTAGACAGTAAAGATATTTTCAGACACAGAAGTTTTCAATAATTTTTCCTTCAATGCTTCCTTTCCCAAAAGCTGATGGGGAGTGTACCACATCATAGGTGGGAATAAACCCAGAAAAGATGGAGACATGAGACCCCCTGAAACAAAGGATACAATAGACCGGAACCTTCGGAACAAGGACAAAGGGAGCCGCCCAGACAGCTGTGGGACAGGTCCAGGCTGGACTTCAGGGGAGATTGCTCAAGAAGAGCAAAGTGATGGGGTACTTAACATATTTGAGTATTATTTAGAAGAGATTTACTTACCCCAGAAGGGAGGGATTGGGGATCAACTTTTTATTAGAACATAGAAATCGAAACAAGTAAAAAAAGTATTACATCTAACAGCAACAAAAGCTGTGTAGGAAAAAAAAAACTCAATCAAACATACTACCTAGCTCAGCTATGAATAGAATATACCGAGTTCCAATAATGTGAAATGATTTTGATGTAACCAAAATAATAACAATGCAACTATTAAATATATCGAGATGGTAGAGAATAGGAAATGTATAGGAGGGAGTGGCAAAAGAGATCTAAATCTTCATTCTTCGTTTTTGGAAATCAATACAACTGAGAAACCAAGAAATAGCATTATAATCATATTATTCAGAAATATGGAAAAATATTAAAAGAAAATCAGTTAAAACTGTCTCTGAGAAGCAGGGAATTATAGTTATTTGACTCAAAGCCACATCCATGTAACTTTGGTTAAATGTAAAGAAATACTGTGTTTGTGTGTGTATGTGTGTGTGTGTGTGTGTGTGTGTGTGTATAAATTGGAGAGAATGTAAGATACTCTAAAATTAGAAGTTGCTTTGATTTATTTGTTTAAACTCAGAGGCCACAGTGCTCTCCACGCTTCTGTGGCATTGGCCATCTGCTTCAGGTTTTTGAAATGCCTGTGAGACATCCAATTTGAGTTGTCTAGTGGGCCACTGGATAATCTATTGTTCAGGGGCTGGTCTGGGCTGGAGATACGTTGTTAGGGGCGTCAACATAAAGATGGTGCTTTAAGCCACGGGACCAGACAAGATCACTTAGCAGGTACTGGTGGAGGAGTGAGGAGGTCCTTGCGGTACCCCACCATTTAGAGGCAGGGAGAGGAGGGGACCCAGGAAAGGGGAGTGAGATGGAGCAGCCAGTTAGGTCGGAGGGAAACCAGGAGAACGTCGTGTCCCAGAAGCTAAGGGAAGCATTTCAGGAAGGATTTCAAAGCTAACAATTGGTTAAATACCGCAGAGTGAAGGAATACGAGAACCCCTGGGCCTGACTATGTGAGTTTGAAATATGAATGTCATTGACATATTAATATAACAGGCACTCAAAGTAAGAAAGTCCACTGTTGGAAAACTTCACATTGAGAACACAGAAAGGAATCACATTTAGACGTTGCATAGCCCTGTGCCAAAAAAGCTCTTCCAGATCTGAAAGTAGCATTTGAGAAAGATAAATTTTCTTCATTTCTCTGAGGCTTCCAGAACAAATGAAGGGGCTGAAGGGTGGTCACTCTGCAGCACCTGGAATGCTTATACATGGCACAGATGTCAGTAAAAGACTCATATCATTTCCTTTCAAGTGGTTCTTATGTGGAAAGACAACGAGCCTTTCACAAGGCAGTGGGCTGTGCTGTACTTCCCCTGATCAAACTTAAGGGGGCAGCCTCTGACCAAGAAATAAATCCTGGACCACCTGCTTAAAGCTTGACTACACTGGAGATTCATTGTAGAATTTGAGGGTATGCAAAACATTTTAATCCCACTACTCTAATCAGGAACAATTTGTATTGTTGCTGCTATGTTTTGTATAAGAAAGGAGATTAGGGAGCTCAGAACATAGCAGCTCAGTTTCCGGATGGCAAACAATGCCTCTGTTTCCTGGGTTTATGCCCAAGGGTGCTGGTAAACAAACAGGGAAGGCTGCTTCTAAGCAAAGCAGGAATCAGCTGCGGTTGGCATGGGATTTTTGCCTGCTAGAAAACCTGTGTTTTCTTTATATTTTGTCTGTTATACCTTGGGCACCTTGGGCAAATACAGAGTTAATTTTATTTTTCTTTCTTTCTTTATTTTTAGAGACAGGATCTCACTCTGTCACCCAGGCTGGAGTACAGTGAATCGATCATAGCTCACTGCAACCTCAAACTCCTAGGCTCAAGCGATCCTCCTGCCTCGGCCTCCCGAGTCAGCCTCCCGAATAGCTGGGACAACAGGCGTGAGCCACCACCTCGCTCTAGAGTTAATCTTAGTATGTGGTACAAAATAGATTGGAGAGTCTCCTGTGCTTTTTGAATTCATCTCTTACTTCGGGAAGAAGTAGTTTGGAAACTTTTCTACAGTGTTGTCATACTGGAGCCACACTTCCTTAGATGAGTTACCCGAACTCTTTACAGATTCCATTTTGTACCCAAGGTCTTAGGGTGGAGGGAACAAAACAACATAAAAGAGCAACTTGCATGCGGAACAGGGGTTTGCTGGGTCCTCAAGGTCGGGCCGGGGAAGATCGGGGCTGCTTTGCAGTCGACTCCTCAGCCCTCGCTGTGACGGCCCAGGCTCGCCTCAGCAAGCCCACTTCCCTCGCTCAAAGCCTCCCCGCCTGACCTCGACTCATGAAAGTGGCAGCAGATCATATTGTATCAACAGAGATGTGTTCCTTTGGGATAAAAATTGGACCCTGAAGCTTTCTTTTGAAAGGATATCATTTTTAACACCAACCATGAGGTAATTTTTCTAGATACTTCAGATTTTCCCGATAACCTGGGCAAGGGTACAGGCCTGGACTTGGAGACAAGAACTAAGAGGAGAAGAGATGCGTTAGAGTCCTGCAGCTCACTGATGACCACTGATTCTCCCACAGTGGGTCCCCGCTTCACCTGGCTTGATCCTAACCGAATGTGCCCAGTTACACTTCCTTGCCTGGCTCCTGTGGGGCAACGTGGAGGTCCCTCTCTGGGACAGGGAGTCCCTGGGACTCCTGGACGCCAGCTTATCCCTGTTGTCTGTCTGCATTTCGGTTTCCCATCTGTAGAACCATGGATCTGCATTCACCAGATAACCTCAGAGGTCCCTTCCAGCTCTGAGTTTCCATAATTCTGGGTCTCTTCCTAGGTTACACCCTGGAAGAAGAGAAATTTATCACTGAAGAGAACAGCCCAAGTGGGTTTGGCGAGACCTTATCTGGCTGGGTAGGAGTTGTAGATAAAGCATTGCCAACAGAGACATGATGCCAACCCAATGGGAGGCAACACCCCTTTGGAATTCCGACCAATGCTTGAAACCAGAGCAGAGGAGCTCCTCGGTGTGATGTGCTGCCAAGGGACACATTGGTTTTGTGGATAAGGCTTCCCGGTTCTTAGATCTCAGCCATATCCCTCAACAGGGCATGGGCAAGGCAGCTGCGAATTCCATGACAACACGCAGCCGGGCACTGCCAAGGATAACTCTTTGCAGCATGAAAACTTTGCCTGGCGCTGGTGATAATGTGACTTTGTTTTCCTGAGGTAGGCTGGGCAGGAGAACCAGCCCCATCTGTCCTCTGTTTCACCTGTTTGTAGCAAATGTTATGCAGCCCCTTCCCTCCCCACAACTAACTGAAAAAGAAGAAAATAAAAAGTAACATTCATGGAATCCCTTCCAGAATTTATGCTGACAATCGTTTCCCTATTAAAGTCTGCAGCCATAAGAGTTGCTCATGACCCACTTTTTCTTAGACTAGAGAATGAGTCTCAAAGCATTTTCCCCAACCAGCAGCAGCAGCAGCAACATCACCTAGAACTTGCTAGAAATTCCAATTTTTAGACCCCACCCCAGACCTTTTGAGTCAGAAACTCTGGAGTGGGGCCCAGGGACCTGTGTTTCAGCAAACCCTTCAGGTGACTCTGACGCACACTCAAGTTTGGGAGCCACTGACTGAGAGGACTCAGAAAGGGACTATTGGAGTCAGAGGGTTGGACATTAGGGCCGGCGGGGCTCCGAAGCCTCCCTTAGGTGGGAGGAGCGAGCACGTCTTCAGTTTCATTTTGTATTGTCAACTCTTCTCTAAACTTCAACAATCAAGAAAATCTTGATAATGGTGTGATCAGAGAAGTGATTAATGACAGATGGTCATATTCCGCACAATGTAATAGAACCCTTAAGAAAGAAATGGGTTTGAGGCCTAGCCCCCTCACTTACTAAGCATATTAACTTGGTTACATTACCAAGTTGGAAATAGGTTACTTTATCTGTTAGGAGTACATGAGAGAAGCCTGAAAGTTCTTAGTATACTGCCTGCTGTTTGATAAGCATCCAACAATGGTGGCTATTATTAATAATAAAGCATGAATTCTATATTAACATTGTTACTATTGCAAAGCAGTGTGCTTAGAGGAAAAGTGCAATCTTCGGGGATGATAGAGCTCAAATCTCAATTCTGTTACTGACCACCTTGGACAGGCTATCTTTTTGCTTTTTATTTGTAAAATGGGAAAGATGACGATTGCCTTGCAGGGTTTTTAGGAGAGTCGAATGAGATGTAGGTAAAGCTGTGTGTCTAGTGCTTATAATACTGTAGGTGTTCAATAATTTTTCCCTCTTTTTTTCAAAGAGGGAAAATAAGCCCAAATTTTAAGAGTATGAGGGTCAGTGTGCTGTGGATTTAGCCAGGCAAAACATTCCTACTCGAGCATTCTATCTGGATGGCTTAGAAAATAGCTGTTTAATTTCACAAAAGAAGATGCACGAACGGCCCACGGGTATATGAAAAAATGCTCGACATCACTTATCATGAGGGAAATGCAAATCAAAACCAAAATGAGGTCTCATCTCACCCCAGTTAAAATGGCTATTATCCGAAAGACAAAAGATGATAAATGGTGGCGAGGATGCAGAGAAAGGGGACACTAGTACACTGCTGGTAGGGATGTAAATTAGTACAGCCACTATGGAAAACAAAAATAAATCTACCGTACAATCCAGCAATAGCACTGCTGGGTGTATATGCAAAAGAAAGGAAATCAATATATTGAACAGGTATCTACACTCGTGTTTATTGCAGCACTATCCGCAATGGCCAAGATCAGGAAGTAAACTAAATGTCCATCAAAGGATGAACGGATAAAGAAAATCTGGCATATATACATAATGGGATGTTATCCAGCCATAAAAAGGATGAGATTCTGTCATTTGCAGCAGTATGGAGGGAACTGGAGGACATTATGCCAAGTGAAATAAGCCAGGGACAGAAAGAAAAATACTGCATGTTTTCACTCATATGTAGGAGCTAAAAATGTTGATCTCACAGAGGTAGAGAGTAGAACGATGGTTGTCAGAGGCTGGGAAGGCCAGGGGAGGGATGAAGAGAGGCTAGTTAATGAGTGGAAACATACAGGTAGACAGAAGGAATAAGTTCTAGTGTTCGATAGCACAGGGGGGTGATTACAGTTAACAATAATTTAGTGTATTTAAAAATAATTTAAAAATATCCAGAAGAGAAGATTTGAAGTGTTTCCAACAAAAAGAAATGATAAATGTTTGAGATAATGTATATTCCAATCCCCCTGATTGAATCATTACACATTGTATGCATGTGTCAAAATACCACATGTACCCCGTAAATATGTACAACTATTATGTATCAATAAAAAAAGAAAATGTCTGTTTTCAGGTGAGGGGAAGGACTGGAGGGGCTGTAAGGAAGAAAGGGGGCCATTATTCATATTTCTTTCTCTCGTTCACTATCCTATAGAAAAGTTTAATGACCCTTGACAAGTAGAAAGAAAAACAGCCCAGACAAAAATAGCCCAGGCTTTTACGTGGAGTAATACTGAAGAATTACAAAACCAAAGAAATTTCGAATTACTTTTTCCTTGTTCATATAAAGTAGACTTTAAAAAAAAATGTCAAAAAACCATTAGTACCCATAAAAATTTTAAAAAAATTTAAAAATGATAAACAAAACCCAAACCAAACCAAAACAAAAACCTTTAGTGTACCTTCTACTTAGGACATTTCCAAATGTACAGCACTTTCAGTTTCCTAAACTGCCATCCCGTTCTAGTCCATCTCTCCCTCGGACTTTTGTTTTTTATTTTAAGGAAGACCAACCACCGGCCTCACGTATCTTTTTCCGGCCTCTCTTCTTTTCTCCCCATCCCCGGCCAAATGTGCATACATTTTCCTCATCCTGGAGTTGCAGGTGCTGGGTGGGGGGGGTCCCTGCAGTTCAGTCATGCACATTTGATGGAGTGTTCAAAGGAACCAACGTTTGCATTCCAAGTATAAGATGTACAGGAGGTGTGACTATGACGTAGTGAGACTGAATCTTTGTTTTCCAAAAAGGAGTCTTTACTTTTATTTGTTTATTCATTTGGGGAAGTTCGGCACCATGCCAGAAGTAGCGAATCTGGGCTCTACGTTTCCATTGTAGCTCTTACACATAGCTGTGCGTCTCCTGGTAGGTAATTTAGTCTCGCCAAAGCCTCAGTTCCCCAGCTGTAAAATTGAGACAGTAATGGCACCTGCCTACAGTGTCATGAGAATTAAATGAAATAGCGCATTTAGCAAAATTCCTGGAACATAGTATGTGCACAATATATATTAACCGTTATTACTATTATTAGCTTTATTTTATTATAAATGTTAAAATGTATATAAGATAGAAAGTAAAAATTCCTTTCCTTGTTATATTTTCCTTCCCAGTTCCCTGCACCCCCTTTTGCTCCCCATCACGAAATAATCATTGTTAAAAGCTTGGAATATATCTTTCAAGACTTTATCCTTCAATACAAATGGGATCGCACTTCGTGCATGTATGTATTCTGCCTTGTAAATTTATATTTGAGGTTTATTTCCAAAGATGTTTATTCACAAACGGTAAACATTTTCTGTGAGAACTGAGCCAAGCGGGAAATACAGAAGGAAATAGATCTCATAACTGTAGGTCTATTTCTATTCAGAGCTTTTGAGTTATACCCAACTTTCAAAATAAAAAACTGCCTTATTCTACATGATCACTTATGTCTACGAAACATGAGTGTGGATAAATTTTATTTTCTCAGAAAATTCATACCCCTCTCGAAGATGCTGATATTATTGTCACAGCAGATATTTAGAAGGTCGTGATGCTGGGGGTTGAAGGTAAATTCAAGAGGAGTGTTAGCTCTGCTCCCCGATCCTGTGCACCCCTCTGCTCCAGCCTTCGCGGCCAACCCCAATCTCCCTGCTAGCCCCGTAATGCCATCAAGTCCCCAAAGAGTAACTCTGGGGCTCTCCCTCCTGGGCGGCCAATAAACGTCAGTTTCATAGCAGACACAGATACGGGCAAAGAGTGACTTTGTTGAGGATCCGACATCGTCAGCACCTTGGCAGGGGCCAGCAACTTTTGCACCCAAGAGGTGAGACTTCATTATCAAATTCCAGCTTCTCCTTTCCAAATGCTTCTTCTGGGTAAATAAAAGTACATTACAGCATATGGTTCCTCCATGCGCTGTTACTTTCTAACATTCCCAGAAGGAGCGGTGGCAGCAGGGAGTCCAAGAGTCGGGTCCACACGTGTAGTTTTCAGATACAGTTCTGGCTCCTGGTTGAACGTGCCTGGTGCAGCTACACCTTTCCTGGGCTGCCACCGGCTGAAGGTTCATACTTATCATCTCTGCCTTGTCCCCAAAGAGTCCATTCAAGGCATCATCTTAAAGATCAACGCCTTTAAAATTCAGCAAACCTTCTATCACAGATCTTCTGCGTTCCACTTATGTCTCAGGACTAGAGTCTCTATATACAAATTGTCACTTAATCATTATAATTACCCTAACACATTTTTAGATGAGGAAACAGAGACTGTGTTCGCCTAGAAAGTGACAAAAGTGGGACTCAAACCCAGGACCTCCAAAGCTCCATGTTCTTTTTGCTTTAAACCAAGAGCCACTGAAAGATTGGCGAGCAAAGGATTATTAAGATGTTTTCTGGTATCGATCACATTCTACCTTGGTTAATGTCTTCCCACCCACCTGTTGATGTAGCCCCAGTGAGCGATGTCATTGCTTAGCCGCTGCGCTACTGATGGTGGAGCTCACGGTTGGGAGTTCAATTGCTGGGCCCACCTCCCTTCCTCGCAGGCTGTGCAGCTGTTGGAGGCATCAGAAGCTCCACTCCGTGCTCCCCAACCTGAACTCTCACAATCTATAAACAGACAAGAATGTCGAGAAGGATGAATAACTTCCCCAGAGCACAAGGACACGCCCTCAGGAAGCCAGGCTTCCAGACTGCTTTTCTTAACAGGAAGCAAATTTGTTCCTTGTGCCCTGAGTGGAGAAATAACAAAAAAACGAGTCTCTGGCGAAGCTCCCAGAGAATCCCCCACTTTCATTCCCAGCCGATCTCCAGGGGAGATGGGTGCAGGGGAGACCTTTCCAACAAATGTTAAGAAACAAACAAAAAATTCTTTGTTGGTTGTTGGAAAGCATGAAGGCCTAGGAGGAGAAACAAATGACAAAATTTACATTCCTGGTGCTACTATGAGCATGCAATGGAGAAGTTACAAAGGATTTTACATTCCCAGAAGGGAAACGAAATGCAGACCCTAAGGATTATCATCTAGAGGGCACTGGCACTCCTCTAGACCTACACCAAAAGAGGTATATATTGGGGAGAATCTCTTTAATTTTTCTATGTGTCAAAAGTAAAATGTCAAGGTGGAAGAGGTGGAAAGCATGAGAGAAAAGTGCCATTTTCAGAAAAAACTGAGATATCACAATTCACAATTAACCATGAACTTCATGGCCAGTATTTTAGTGGCTAAGGAAAGACATTTCTTGCTAGGGCTAAATTAACAGGTGGAAAGGA
>RJWJ010001186.1:0-145158 GCA_004363605.1 Indri indri
AGTGTGCATTAATGTATTCAGTTAAAGAAAGCAAATAGTTTATATTTAAGTTTCAAAAAGCTTCCTAGAAGTTATAATTTTGAAGTACAATATAACACTGAAAATACAACCCTTGGCAAACAATAAAACAGCTAACTCAGAAGTTCTAATTTTGTGGTTTCAGGTTACTCTCCAAGTGAGAGACACACCCTCCTTTGGAGATCATAATGGAGCTGTGAAGACTAAAGGTAAAAATATTCACAAGATACTGATTTACAATGATGAAAGGATTAACATCCAGCCATAAACCAATGATTAAACATTAACATAGAAAAATTCCTACCAAGGCATTTCTTTACATCAACTATTTATGAGAACCAGTAAACCCAGGGAAGGCTAGATGTCAAAGGATTTGGACTTCCAAGGTCCAGTACTTACTTGCAAACACCTAAAACTTTCTATGCCTCAGTTTCTTCAAGGGTAAAAAGTCAAGATATTAATACATCCCTCTGACCTGAATTGCTATGTGAAAATCAAATACAATAACTTGCATCAGAAACAAAGCAAGTTTAATTTTTAGTGCAAATAAGTAAATATGGACCCATTATTACTATGAATACTATTACATAAAACCAGTCAAAAGCTTGGGATGTCAGTACTGGGCTGGAAGTTGCTGTCCATATACAGCTTTATATATGAGTGAAGCCATCAGCAATAGGCTCTTTTCCTCAGAACACTTAGCATACAGGGATTAGCAGTCATGAAATTATAATATAGCTATGTCAATGAGAAGTTGTAGCAATTATGCTAATAAGGCCAACTTTATTCTATACTTGATCACAAGCTAACAGAAGGACACGGAATTTAATAGTACCAGGTATTAGCTCTACAGTCACAATGCCTGAGTGTGAATCCCAATTCTGAAACTTGGAGTAACTTCCTTAACTTCTTTGGTAGCCAGCCTCCAAGATGGTTCCCAGTGATCTCCACCTCCTGGTATTTATGCCCATGTGTAGTGCCCTCCCACATCATATCAGGGTTGGTCTGTGAGACCAATAGTACACAGCAGAAATGATGGTACAGCTGCCACTTCTGAGGCTAGGCCATAAAACTTTCTGCTTAGTTCCTCTCCTGGAGCCTTCATTCTAAGGGAAGACAGCTGCCATGTTATGCTAAGAGGCCCACATGGTGGGGAACTGAGGTCTCTAGCTAACAGCCATGTGAGTCAGCTTAAAAGTGGATCCTCCAGCCCCAGTCAAGCTTTCAGATGACATCTTGATTGCAACCTCATGAGAGGGTGAGCCAGAACCACCCAACTAAGCCACTCCCAAATTCCTGAACAGGAATCCCAGAACAGTTTCTAAACAGTGTGATCTGTAAAAGCTCGAGTTGACTTCTGTTAACTCAGTTAACTATTGTCACTCCCAAATTCCTGATCCACAGAAACTATGAGATAACAAATGTTTATTGTTTGAGTTCTGGGGTAATTCCTTATGCAGTGATAGATAACTAAAACACCGTCTTAAGGTTTCTGTAAATCTTCTGTACAAATGGAAGTGATAACAGTAATATTCTCAAAAGGTTGCTGTCAGGGTTAAATGAGAAATACATTGAAAGTCCTCAGCCCAATACCTGGCACACAGTAAATTCATCCTGGCTATTGTTACATCCTTCTATGCTTTCTCCTCCATAAGCAAGGTGGTCCTGCATGCTATTTACAGCCACATTCCCCACAGGCCTCAGCACTTTCTTAAGTCATAAAATGGGAAGTACACCGATCCAGCTCCAGTCAGTCTTTCATATCATCTTCCTTTGATCATCAGTTGGGCAAACAGTCTTTCCTTTCTTTCTCTGATCCCTTTTGAGAAGAAAGGCAGAGATTTCTATGATAGAGAAAGTTAAGGCACATGCTATGGCTAGGGAACCAAAAGCCAAAATAGCTGGCCTGCAAAAGACCAAACCCCTGACCTCCTGAGCACTCCACAAAGGTTGACAATAGTTAACTGAGTTAGCAGGAGTCAACTCGAGCTTTTACAGATCACACCGTTTAGAAACTGTCCCCTGAAACATACAAAGCTTTCATTCAGGCTCATTTCTGTGCTTCTCAACCTGAAATAGATCCTGGACTTCCTCAGGCAAACTCCACAGATGTTATCTTTTCTCTCCTTGATTGTTCCTGTCTCCTTCACATTTGGGTTTTCTTTTATTACTGATGGATGGGTGAGCAGTCAAATGTCTTAGGTACTGAAAGAAGGTATTGAGGAAACTTACTGCTAAAGCAGTGAAAAGAAAAAAAGAAGACTAGACATAATTCTATCCCATAATAAAATTCAATAATAATAAAACTATTTGACAAATAGCCAACTATTTCAAATTTCAGCCTATAAACATAATGTAAAAGGGGAAATAAAGGAATCATAAATACTGAGCGAGAAGGTTTTATTACTGCTAAGTCACGAAGATTTCTATAGTTCCAGACAAGTATTTTTATGCATTTTACTGCTAACTCTCCGGGAAACAATGTTTAAATATCCTTCTATAATAGGATAGTTGAAAAAATTTAAGACGAAATACAACTATTTATTATATATAAAGAAGAGGGAGAACTTTTGATTTTGCTTGGTGAAATAAACAATCTCTGACCTGAAGGAGTTTTTATTCTAAAAAAGATGATAATAATTTTCAGCCTCTCTCTCTCTCTCTCTTTCTGTCTCTCTCGTCCCCTCCCGCAACCCTCCTCACTCCCCTCCTGTTCCGGGTGTGTCTAGTTTTGCCAAAGTCAGCATTTCATATGGAAGCACTTGACCTTCTCTAACCAGACTCTCAGGGGATTAACTTGGGTTTGCTCATTTCTTCCTCCTTCCTTTTATTAGCTGTTTAGTTCTTTGCTTTCCAGATAATCCAGGTCTTTGTTTCGTTTTGTTTTGTTTTTCTATCAAATCTCTGCTCCTTTCCTTTCTTTTCATTTCCTTCCCCTTTCCCTCCCCCATCCCCTTTCCCTTTCCTCCCTCTCCACTCCCTTCCCTTCTAACTTCCCGGTATTTGTTTGACACTAAGCCTCGATTGACAATACGGAAGGCCCTTCTTGGGTGATGATTTTGAATTCTTATCATAATGTTGTCCCTTATCTTGGCACGCCCAGGAAAGGTATTGCTGACTTAGTGAAAACGCTGCATTCCTGAGCTGTCCTCTCCGTTCTGTACAAGGCAGGAGCTGAAACAACATGACTTCCCTTTCCCCTTAAACATACGCACATGCACATTAGGAAATACAAAAAGACAAATAACTAGAGTGGTGAGTGTAAATAAAACCACATCTCCACCGGCTGGCCTCTCCCTTACGTCCATAAGTGTAACCAGTTCCTGAAGTCTAGCAGTAGCTCCAGCCTCCAAATTCTGATCTGCACCCTAAGAGGCCATTCCTCTCCCTTCCCCTTCAGTGCGACTCTGTTTCAGCCCACCTGCCCGCTGTCATGCCCAGCAGTTCCACAGCAGTTCTGCATCACCCACAGGTTAGAACAAACGCCTC
The DNA here is from genome assembly GCA_004363605.1 of Indri indri. Taxonomy (NCBI): domain Eukaryota; kingdom Metazoa; phylum Chordata; class Mammalia; order Primates; family Indriidae; genus Indri; species Indri indri. The sequence goes on from RJWJ010001186.1 coordinate 3,508, forward strand.
TGCCTGCCGCCCACCCTCCTCTCAGCCCTGGATCCTTTTGTACTCCCTGAATAGAGGATATGATGTGTGTCTCTGCGTTGACACACATTTATGGAAAGCCTCATCTCCTGAAACTGAGGTCAAATAGTCAAGCTTCCCCACAAAAGAAACTTCTTAGGAGAAGACTTCCTTGGCTTTCTCAGAAGTGTTCCTTCTAATCTCCAGGGCAGTGTGCTCAAGCATCTCTAAATTATCTTTTGAATCGTAAGAGTAGCTAGATGGAGACACCTGAGTCTCTCAAGAGAACATTCTTGAAATTGGTTCAAATTTCATTTGCAGAAGAGATTAGGTGCTGTTTGGGGGTGGGGGGTGGAGGCAAGACAGCCCCTCCCCCACCCGTACACCCTGCCGAGAAAAACAAAATTCCGTTAGGTAACTCCAGCAAGCCCCAAGGAAGGCACCTGCATGAACCAGGCCCCCAGGCCCCTAGGCCATTTCCATGCCCATCTCAAGAGGCTTATTAAACTACCATATATATTACTTCCAACTTTCTTTAAGGGAAGTTGTGATAACTGCAGTTTTGCTCATCCTTCCAGTTATTCTGTGATGGCTTGGGGACGTTTTGGAGACAAACAAGCTATCCCGGTTACTTCAATTTTTATATGTATGTGTATATATATAACAAACCATATTTTTTGCATACTCCTGCTAGATATAGACTTGATGTCAGGGACTCATTTTTATATTTATAAAATTTAATCTTTGTATTTGCAGCAGTGCCTGGAGCATAATATAAGCCCTATAAATATTTATTAATTATATGAATGGCCCATCCTTTTCCCACAAGACTTTGTGTGTGTGGTCTACAAAGTACTGCTTTTTGAAAATAGTTGTATTTTAACAATCCATGAGAAAGAGTAAGTGGACTGATGTCTGTCATTTAACAGTCTAAAATGGTAATAATCATTGGTTTCTTGAACTTAAATGTCATTAGCCATAGGTTAACCCATTCAGTTATTGAATCTGTGGCACTTTTGCACTGACCCGGAAACTGCAAGGCAAACATGATTTTGACAGCTCTATGGACTAATTCTGATCTGTCGCCTTGAAATCTGGATAAGACCCCCCGCACTGACTATCAATTTTCGAATTGACGGAACCCAGAAAGAATGCTTCAGCTGGCTGACTAATCCAGAGTGTGTAATGCTGAAATGAAAGTAAGTGTTTAAAAGGAAAGTACCAGAGGAGTCCCAGAGTAGTTCTCACGTGGTCACATCTAATAGTGTATATCTGAGTGTTTTATATTAAAGCGAAACTGGAACATTTGGACAAGCTAAAAAGGCATGAAAGTGGGTTTAAATGAAAGAACTCACTAAAGCATCACTGATTCTAGCCCCTTCTGAATATTATCATACACATCAGCTTTCAGATGTAGCTCAGCAATCTTCCTAAATTGATCAAATAGCTACTTCTCTGTATCCTCACCTTCTAATTGACAAATTTCTGCCATCCCCGAAGGAAAAAAACCTGGTTTCCCTGTACGCTGTCTTTTCTCAAAACTGTATTTTGGGGCTTTCTTTCCCATTTTTCTTTTCCACTTAAGACATCCATACTGTCCTGTTTGGGATCTTTAAACACTGCCTTTTTTCCTTTGAAGTTCACAGCCACAATTTTTTTAAAAAAATTGTATTTAAATTTAATTTTTAAAAAAACTCCCATGATTTCCCCCTAATTTCAGGAAGTATGTATTTGTTACATTAAATACATGGCAGCTGCAAGCCTTGCCGCCTAAATACTGGAGACCCAGAGAGGTGAATCTAGCCACCACCACTAGAAGCAGCAACAACTCCAGGGAAACCTCAGCTTCACCCAGACACAAAAGTCCAAGCCCCAGCAAAACCCCTTGTTTCCCTTAATGTGATAAGAAGGCGCCTGACGCTGATCTCCAATTGTCTTATCTTTTCCAAATGTTTCAAACTTACCGCCTTTGTTCAGCAGAACCACAGGCACGGTGATGATGGTGACAAGCGCAGCAGCACCTAGCAGTCCCAGGAGAACCTTCCACGGTGTCTGCAAGCCGGTTAGATCATGTCCAATTAGAGGGAAGTGTTTGACCCCCGTCTGGGTAAGAGGGTCGGAGCCTGGGTTGCACCAGAGGTAGCGGGATTTGCAGATGGGAGCGTGTTAGAAGAGGGAGACAGCGGACTGAGAGGGTTTGGAGCGCGCCAGTTATAGTTTGCTAAGGCGAGTGCCCTTGAACTTGCGGCCCCTGCGCACGTTAGTGTTTGCTTCTCTACCCTTCTTCGGGTTCTGGCGTGCGTTTTGTGGGTGACTCTGGAACCCCCAAGGCTCGGTGCCTGGGTTCTAGCTGAAACCCCACCCGTCCGAGAGCGAAGAGAGAGCCCTGGGACGTCCTTTCACCTGTCGGAGGGTGGCCTGGGGCTCCCACCTAATAGGAGTCCCCGCTCCGGTTCCGCGAGCTTTAGGGAAGTTTGGGGGAGACTCTGGCGTAAGGGCACCTACGACCCTGGGGCTGCTCACTCACCTTCATTGCAGGCGTCTCCTCGGAAGGGAGCTTTCCGAGCAGGAGCGCAGGCAGAAGTCACCGCGAGTCGCGGAGACCGGCGTCCGGCTCGCTGCTCCGCGACGCGGAGTCACTCGGCGCTCGCAAGTTTCGGCCCCAAGTTAAACATTAGTGAGCGCCCAGCCCGCTCGCTCGGTGTAAAGGCTCCTCCGCCGGCAGGCTGCGGGGCGGGCGGCACGGGAGAAGGCGCGCCCGGCGCAAGGGCCCCGGCATCCTGGCCGGGGGGCGCCCGAGAGGCGCCTCCCCCCACCCGGGCGGTGCGGGGTGCTGGGGGCCCTGAGGACCAGCCGGGGGTGGGGATGGTGAACGCCGGGGCCCCGCATGCACAGACCCGTGGCGGGCGACGCGGGGACCGTGGTCCATCTTAGCTGAAAGGGAAGTTGGCACTCAGCTCCTGCAACCTCGCGTGGACAGGAGAGGGAACCGAGGTCCAGAGAGGGCATGGGGCTTGGCAAACTCACACAGCTCATTGTTGGCAGCAGGAACTAAAACCCAGACCTCTGTCTCTTGCCAGCGAAAGGTATGTTGGGGGTGGGGGGAGTGGGGTGTCTAAGACTGTCTGGAAAAGAAAGAAAAGGTGATTGTTCACTTTTTTTTTTTTTTTTTTTTTTTTTTTTTTTTTTTTTTTTTTTTTTGAGGCAGAGTCTCGCTCTGTCGCCCTGGCTAGAATGCAGTGGTGTCATCATAGCTCTCTGCAACCTCAAACTCCTGAGCTCAAGCGATCCTCCTGCCTCAGCCTCCAGAGTAGCTCAAACTACACACATAGGCGCACCCCACCACGCCCGCCCAATTTTTTCCATTTTTAGTAGAGACAGGTCTTGTTCTTGCTCAGGCTGGTCTGGAACTCATGGCCTCAGGTGATCCCCGCCCCCTTTCCCTCCACCCCCACCGCCGGGGCCTCCCAGAGAGCGAATATTGTTCACTTTTGAATGGCACTGAGAGGCTGAGTGTCTGGATTCACGCTCCGCAGGGCATTTCCAGCTTGTCTTGCAGGTTTACCTTTTCATCACGATGCCAAAAGTAATAGTACTGACACTTAGGTAGAGCCTGACTTTTCCCCAGGTGTTGTTCTAAGCATTTTCTGTGTTTGTTTTACAGGGAGGAAGCCTGTGCACAGAGAGGTTAAGTAACTTGGTCAAGTCATTCAGCTTGGAAGTTGTGGAGCCCGAATTCAGAGGTCATGTTCTTAATCACTACTCCACGTGGCCTCTCATCTTTCAGTCTTGTAAAGAGTTTTGGAGAAGAGAAATAGGTCACATATGACTTCTGTCTCCCCCATCTCTCTCCGTTATGTCCTGTGGGGTTGTCCATTCATTCATTCTTTCCCACATCCTCCCATTGATTCCACTCATCCACAGATATATGAGAGCTTTCAAGGTGCCAGATTCTCTTCTAGGTGCTGGAGATAAAGTGGGACAAGAGAGGTGAGGTCCAGACCCTTGGCACTGTCAGTGTAAAATACACAGGTAAACATTGCCTTTAGGGCCTCCCCATGACTACTTCCTGTCTTGGGGTTAAGAACTCCCACCCTCTAGAAGTCCTCTTCAGCTTGTTGGCTGCAGCTGAAAAGCAAAACCTCTCTGTCCAAAGAGGTAAAAGATTAAAAATGCCCAGTCCTAAGGGGCATTAACACATGATTATAAATAAGTTTGTTTCATCTCTAATTTCCAATCCAGACTTTGCCTTTGAACTCTCTTCCCCCTTGCCCACTAGTTGCTTATAGTACGTAAATGTCCTCACTCACTGCCAACTCCAGAGGCTCAAACCGAACTCTTTATCTTCTCCAGTAGCCTCACCCCACTCATGTCAGATAATCTCTATCTTCATTAAAAGTGGATCTTCATCCACCACTCATAAAAACTAAAACCTCAATCATTGTAGTTTTTCTTCTCCACTCCTGCTACATTCACTTGGCCACCAATGTCTTTCAATTCTGCCTTTGCTAAGTATGTCTCAAATCCATCTCCTCCTCCCTCTTTTAACTTCTGAAGAAGGTGAGTCAGCATTTCCTGGAACTTGTGAGCTGGTTCTATGAAGGGTCCAGCAAGGACTACAGAGAGTGGTGTCATGTAGGGGCTCAGTGCTGTCCTCTTCTCTTGGCAGTTTGGGCACTCAGCAATGGTGGTAGCCACATCTGCCTTGGTGAAGGAAGTCCATGTGGTTGAGACTGTGCTTAACCTCCATGCCTGTGCCAGGCTCTGTGCTTTTGGCAAGCCCTAGGGAAGCTGGCAGGAGGTTGGCTGACATCCACAGGACAAATCATCTTGTTCTCTGGAGGGCATTCCATAAGACACAAATATCTTCACACTCCGTGCCCACTTCAAGAGACTCTTTCACATGCCTCCCCCACCTTGACCTCTTTGTTGCCAGTCTTTCAATTGTGTTTTTTCCAAGTCCTTACGGAACCAGCTGGCCAGCACCTTAGGCCACCACTTATGAGTCAGTGTAGCTCTTACATCAGGCCATGTCTTTCCTTGCAAAATGGAAAGCAGATGTACTACCCAAAGTTCCGTCCATCAATAAGATTTCCCTTTCTCCTGTATTGCAGGGCATCCCTGAGAGGGTGTTCAATGCAGAGCCATCTACTAATTACTAGTGCCAACTTACTTTGCATAAGGCTGACTCTTCTCCCTCTTCTGTAGCCTGCTTCTAGGAAACTCCCCACAGAGCTGTTAGGTCCATAATGAGGGATTCTGGGTCTCCTAGGGACAAAAGGGGGTGCTGTTGCCTTGGGGCAATTGCCCCACCTAGGAAGAAAAACAAGAGTGGGCCCCAGGTCCCCATGCGTCCTACCCCACCCTAATCCTCTCCATACCTAGGGGAGGAGGAATACCCTACAAATCTGCCAATCATAAATAACTTAACACTCCAGGTGTAAAAGAATGCAGGAGACTCTCTAGCCCATGGGCCAAGCAGCATAGGTACCATAGAGTCTGGAAATTGACCAAGAACAACACTTATGTGTAATTATGCAGCTCCCAACTGTCCAATCCAAGGGGTTCCATGGTGACATCTGAGCAACTATGCAGGTCCCAATCTGGGCACTATAAAACAAGATGCAGACCATAACCAAGTCCCTTTTTGTGCCCTTCCTTTTGTTCTCCCTTTGCTGTGACAATGGGTCTGGCTATGACAATGGGTCTGGCCATCATCTGTGGCATATGTGTCATGCTCTGTAAACTTGTATCTTACTCTTGACCTATAATCCTATCTTTCTCTCCCCAATAAACCTCATTTTTGTGCTGCCTTACTTTGGTGTGTCTGGTCATTCTTCGGCCATGAGCTCACTGAGAACCGGCCATTTTCACAGTGAAACCTCGCAGAGCTATGGGTGTGTGTTGAGGGAGAGATTCTGAAGCAGTAGGAGAAGGCAACATTTGGTCTAAGTTCTCTGTGTCTGTGAATTTCTTGTGCCTTGTGGACCTGCTGGGTTTATCTCCCATAGCATATATATACCAGTTTCACTTAATAGAATGTTACCGCACATGCCCAACTTCATCATCTGGTGGATCAGGTAAACATCTAGTTCATTATGAGTAGCTAGGTTATAGAGTTACTTGATGTTAAGGGTTGAATTGTGTCCCCCTAAAAAGATATATTGGAACCCTAACATCCAGGTCTTTAGAAGGTGACCATATGTGGAGATAAGGTCTTTACAGAAGTAATCAAGTTAAAATGAGGCCTTTAGGGTGGGCCCAAATCCAGTGTGACTCATGTCCTTATAAAAAGGAGAAATTGGTGCTGGGAGTTCACGACTCTCCCAACAAATCGTGTCCCAGGCAGGAATGTCACAAGAGATTGGAAATAAAGGAGACAGAGACAAAGTGGAGATTAAAGTGATGGGGAAATCCGGCGTCCTCCAGCATTCCCGTGAGCCAGGAGGTCACAGGTGGAGTCCCGCATCAGGATTTATTCTTTCAGCAAACAGTTATTATCAGTCACCGATTTACATGTACATATAATGAGTTTAAGTTTTGAGGTTTCCCAAAGTAGCAATAAACTAGCTAAGTATACACAAGTTAAAGATAAAATCATGAGTCAGCAGTAAAGCATATAATCCAAATGGTAACAAAGAGATCATGTACTTCTTTCTACTTTATCTAGTTCCTCCTTTACTGAGACATGAACTCAGGAGAGAGATAGGAACATTGCCTCAGGCTTAGAATAGCAAATTGATCTTATCGGCTGGGCTGACATCCTTTGATCATTCTCTCCGCATTCAGATATCAAGCTGGTCCATGGGTCCGTTTGCAGACATTCAGGCTATAGCCCTCAGGCTTCAAGGTGGGGTCCATTTACAGACATCCCTGATTGGTGGAATGTCCCCCTCAAGGTCAAGCAGCTTTTGCTTAGTGAGCTGACATGTCCATAGGTTGTTCTTTGACAAACTCCTGTTCCACTCCCGGAGTTCTCATGGTTCAACCCTAATGCTCAACAAATTGGGACAGAGAAAGACACACACATAGAGGAAAGATGACATGAAGAGACACAGGGAAAAATGGCCATGTACAAGCCAAGGAGAGAGGCTTGTGATGGATCTTTCTCTCATATCTCTTAGAAGGAACCAACTCTACTGATCCCTTGATTTTGAACTAGTAGCCTCCAGAACTGAGAGACAATAAATTTCTGTTGTTTAAGCAACCCAGTTTGTGTTGCTTTGTTTCAGCTGCCCATGCAAACTACTATACTTGGTGCTCTATGGTCATGCATTCAGTCTCTACCGGAGCCCAGGAGCAAGACAGCTGCTGCCTTTCGAGTACTGAATAGTCACTTTCTATTGTAGCCATCCTCCAAGATATCCCCCAAGTTTTAGGATAATTTATTAAAACTAATAAATTGGCAAAGAGAGTAAGGCTTTGCTTTAAAACCCTAGGCATCTCCCTGCGATTCTTCTACTGGGGCTTGCCTGAGGCTCCATTCATTATCTCTGGCTGCCACAGACATTTTTAATAACTATTGTGTTTGGTAGGTCATAAAATCCAAGTAGCAGGTGTGGGGGCCAAAACTTCCCCTTCACCCTCTGAAGGTTCGCTGAAAAATGCACTCACAAAAGGCAGATTAACTGGAGAAAAGGCGTACAAATTTATTAACCTGTACACAGGGAAAATCACAGAGTGATTACCCAGCCCCAAATGGGGTCAGGGTTCAGATCCTGGCAAAGCAGCTATGGTGGCAAAACAGGTTATGTGGCAGGGGTGAGGAATTCTGTTGAGGCACAATAGATGATTACTAGGGAGAAAGAATGGATCATCTGGATCATAGGAGATTAACTTGTAAATAGTTCTCTTTGGAATTTGAATGACCTGAGAGACAGACATTATTTTATGAAAGGGTCTGTTCAGCTGTGGTTATGTTTTTGGTCTTCTTTTAGTGAGATAACTGAGAGGAGGAGAACAATTATTCTCCTTTGTGGGTCTGGACTTCAGGCAGGTAAAGGAACACCTTCATAGTATGCTTTGGGAGAGAAGGTGGGGAGAAATGTCAGAGAGACCTTGAGGCTTCTTCAGTTCGGCATGTCAAAGCACCATATTTTGGGGTGTCGGTTTCTGAGCTCCAATACAGGGCAACTTGCACTATAGCCTAGACTTGCAGAGCCCTCTCTTGCACCACGCTCCATCCAAAACAGACACCCTTATAGGTTACTGAGTAAATGATTGGAGAAGTACACCCAATTTTGGTGTCTCCGAAATCCAGAGTTCTGGGAAATATTGCCCCTCTCTGTGGTGGGTATACAAGGTATAGTGACTTATCTTTCACATTCGGAAGGGATATTTTGACATGCTCCAGACCACTGAATTCCTTGAAACTACAAAATTTTCATGGGTTTTATCCTCTACCTTGTGCCCACATTTATCTTACTAAAGCCTGTAAGGAACTTACTACTTCCCATTCACCAGGTCCATTTAGCATAATGTCACCAATGTAATGTTCTGTGCGATATCAAGATAATCAAGGTTTTGGGAGACTATATTATGACAGAGAGCAAGAAAGCTGACATAGCCACAGAATAAGATGGTGAAAATATACTGTTGTCCCAGGTGAAGGCAAATTATTTTAGATACATCTTTTAATTAGACTTAAGGAGAAAAGGTGAAGTGTTTGTGGGTTAATAGCCCCAGATGCTAGGACCATATTGTTTGATCCAGTAAAGTTACCACATATGAAATGGCAGCTGAGATTGATGCATGGTCATTTTCCATGGTCCATATTCCTTTTGCACAAGCCAAACAGGCAAGTGAATTGAGTATGGGATAGAGTACCAGCACCTCTGAATCTTTCAGGTTTTTACATATTGCCACTAATCTCTGCACTTATCCAGGGATGCAGTCTTATTTTTAGTTTTCCATATTGGTGAGAAGGGACAGTACTAGGGGATTCCACTTGGCCTTTCCTGCCTTAACCTCTCCTCATGGGTGAGGGAATAAATGAGCCAAGGAATGTAGGCAGCCTCCAGGAGCTAAAAAAAAGGTAAGGAAACAGGTTCTCCCCTGGAGTTCCAGAAGGAACAGAGCCTTGATGACACTTTGATTTTAGCTCAGTTGGGCCTGTTTAAGACTTCTGACCTCTGCAACTAGAAGATAATCAATTTGCATTGTTGTAAACCACTCAGTTTGTGGTAATTTGTTACAGTAGCAATAGGAAAACAGTGATGTTTTAACTCCATAGAAATTAGCATAAACCCAGGGCTAGTAGTATTCAATAACTCTAGGGAGGTTTGGATATGTTCCTTTTCACAGGGCATTTTCAAATTTAGCTGTATGTCATGTGTCTTTCTGGGAAAGGCTTGGAAGAAAATCTAAGGTAAGTATTCCAATAGCATTTTAGGGTCTTTCCTCAAAAAGATCTGACCTCCATTTCCAGCAAGACATGATGGCTCTATATGAGTCTGGGAACTTGGTAAGAAGCCATGAACTCCTATAATGAAAACTTACAGTCAGATTTCTGCCCACTAGACCTAGAATTTTTCTGATTGTGGAGATCCCCATAATTTAGAATTATCCAGCCATAATTTAGAATGCTGCCCATCTACGTCATTCTTAAATCCCCTGTGATAAATGAACCACCACCATTGCAGGTCTAACACCCTGATTTATGACATTATCCTTGCAACTGTTAATGGTAAAGGGCATTTGGAGAACCCGAGTCTTGGAGTTGGGATTACCTAGGGTGAGCTGTAGCCCTGCAGGGACACAGCCACCACCAGATTGCAGTACAACAAAGGAGATAAAAAGCAGAAGGAGTAAATACCTCAGTCTCTTCTCCTCCCTTTCATTGTCTTCCTGGTGCCTCCCATTTGTTCATCCCAAATGAAGACAGAGGGCAAAGGCCCCGGGAAATAGAGAATGCTGTGTGCCTCCAAGGCTGTGCTACAGGGAAGAGAAGGGTGGAGAAGGATAGGGAGACCCACAGGAAAAGTAACCACATAAGCAGCCCAACTCCATTATAGTGTTTATTATTTGCTAAACTGTCTCCTTATGAAGATGGGAAATGTTCTTTTTATTCCTTTATCTTTCTCATTGACATTTCTCTTTCCAATGCCTAGCAGAGTGCCTGGAACACATTAGTAGTTAATAGCTATTGAAAGAATAAAGAATAAAATGAAATGATAAATGAAGATAAGTTAACATCAAATCCTTCTCTGTGTTCCTGGGGCCTGGAACTGGAAACCTGGAAGAGGAAGGATCTTTTATTTGGAGAGAAGGGAGAGAGAGGGAGGGTAATCCCTGGAGGGAAGAGAACAGATTTCACTCCTCATCCTCAGCCCTGGAGGATAAGTAAAGGCAGTACAAAGGTACTTATTTTTTCCTCTGATTAGTGAACATCTGCCCTCCACCTGGTCAGGGCACTCTGCCCCACCTGTGTGGGAAGGACTTCCCACTGCCCTAGGGCCAAATCCCACATCTCACCTCCTTTGGACTCCAGATCAAAACTCACCTCTTCTGGGTTACATTCAAATTGACTCCATCTGTTTCTGTTTCATTTTCTCCTTTCCCTACCAACCGTGCTTGGGAAGATTATCCTGCTTGTGCTCTAGGTTGAACCTATTTACAACAAAATTCATTTCTACCAAAAGATGTATAGATAATAGGCAAATAGCTAGCTAGATAATCCTGTGGATTTCGATATCTGGAAAGAAGTTTCAGGCCCAAGGAATAACACACACAAGGGCTTGAGTAAGAAAGCTGGAGGATCTTTAGGGAATATCTGTTTAGTTTTGCCAGGATATAGAGTATTCTAGAAAGTACTGGGAAGTGAAGGTTAGTCATAGACATATATTCTTCCGTCTTAAGTTCAATATTCACTATATACTAAGGAGTCACTGAAAGTTTTGCCTGGGAAAAGACCCCAATCAGGTTTGAACCTTAGATATAAGAATCAGGCAACAGTGTCTGCTGAATAGATGAGAAAGTAAAGAACCAGACACGGGATGATTGTCAATTCACACTGCATATTACAAAATTAATTGTGTAGGCGCCTCTCTCTGCCCAGCTTGTTGTAAAATAATTTATACTTGTTAATATGTAACTCTCTAAAAACTGTGTCCCAGCTGTGGTCATGGTGTTTTCCTTGCCTCAGTCATCATTAATACTAAATAAAGGGTTCTTCTTATACTCAGTGCTCAATAAAGGTCTTTTTCTACCTTTTAGATCAGACATCAGCCAAGGGATGAGGAGACTTTTGTGCTCTTTTGATGGTGTCCTTTGGATAGTTCATGATTTTTTTTTTTTCAATTTGGAGAATTTGCTTATATTAGCCCTTGACTTAGGAAATAAATATATAACTTTATGAGAAAATGTGTTTAAAATTCTTAGAGCCTGATTGTCACAAAGTAGCTGTAGCTATAATGAAACCTCCTTCTTATTGTTTTCCACATTGTAAACATGTGGTGGACATGGTGGTGACAGGGGAGGGGAACCAGTGATCACCTCTAACCGCGCTGAGAATCTCTTTGTCTGGATCTAGAAGCCAAATTGACACTAGATAGATTAATAAGAGAAAAGCGTACAGACTTTATTAGCTTTACATGTACACGGGGATCTTCGCAAGAGAGTGAAGTCCAAAAATGTAGCCAAAGTGAGATGCTTTTATACTTTTTAAACAAACAATGATAAATTTGAGAAGAAATGACAGGACAAAGGGAATCTGGCTAGGGGCAGCAAATTTCTAGGCGAGTCATTAGGAGCTCTATGGAGGGGGTGTGGAAGATAAGGGTTACTTTGTTAAGTATATTTATTCAGGTCCATTGCAGCCCCCACTTTCCAGTCTCCGGTGATAGGGGCTATTATACCACCCTGGTACCGGGAATCGCTGTGGTTTGCTGCATGCAAGAAGAGACAGGTCAGCTAGCCCCTTCTAAAACTACAAGTTCTCCAGTGTTTTCAACTTGAAATAATCGATATATACCAATTTGCCATATTTTGGGATGGCATGTCCTTCACTTTGTCATTTCCCTGGTCTGAAACTTCACTAGAAGTTTCAAACTTTAAAAGCAGAGTTGGTGGCTGTGGAGAGAAAAGATGGGTTAGTAGCCATGTCACGAGGGATCTGCAAAGGGAGAGAACATAGACTGGATGAGAATGAATAAACAGAAAAGAACAAATCTAAGAACAGTTCCCCACACTCCATTAAACCAGCCCCCTATTCCTGGGAATAATAGGTCTGCCCAATAAAATGATTTTGCTTCATTTATTTGATGAAGAACATTTATCTTGTCTTTTAAAAGGTGCAGATTAGACTCTCTTTGTCCCCGATGATTTACATAGCAGCAGCATTCTTCTCCAGTGGTCCCTTGGGCTCCTCCCTGCTTGGCTGTAGGTGCAGCCAGGACACAGCGGTTCTGAAGTGCAACAGAGGCTAAACCATCAGCTTCTGACTGGGGTGTTTTCAGTGCTTGAGTAGGAATATTGAACTTTTCTTGAAAGACTTAGAATTGCCTTTTTAGTCTCATAAACTCCAATGCTTGGGACATAAGCTCTTGACATTGAAAAGAATTCAGAATTGTGATCTAAAAGTGGGTTTTAAAATATCACATCTATTGTGTTTGTGTGGTATTACCTTATGAACAAAAAGCCCAAGTTTGTGATTTGGCTAGCACTTACCGCGGAGTACCTGGTGACAGAAGGTGCCACATCGCCCTCACCATCTAGGAGGGGGTCCTTCGTACACCTTATCACCACACAAGATAAACAGACCAGTGATGTTCACAAATAACGTTAGAGTGGAATTTGTGACTCCCCCACGCCAGTTGGGGTCTGTTGTGCCTTGTTTTCTGTCATATTGACATTTGCGCATCTCCATCCTTCCTGTGTCCCCATCAGTCTGTAGGTAATACCTGATACGGGAGGCTTTTAGTTTGGTTTTGGCACCTATAGGGCTTAATTTTGTCACCTGGCCAAGTTAGTCCAGAATTTTGGTCTATCCGTATGTAATCTTTCGTGTCTGCTAACCTAATGAGGGAAGCAAGTGAGCTTTCCAATCTACACGGGGCCGACTTGGGAACCCTTTGTGACATCGAAAGATTTGGCAAGTGTTTGTGCCACGCGAGTCAGGGTCAGGACTACTTACGGACTTTGTGAGAGACTTAAGGATGCCATCAGTGAAATCAAACCACAGGGCTCAATTGCAATACCTCATTGGTATGTTACCTAATAAAAATCTAGAATCATCTCTGCCTTCAATGCAGAGGGCAAAATTCCTTTCTAATGACTTTACCCAAGCAAAGGACAGTACTTCAGCTCTCATAAAGACTCCCGTGTGTCCAATTGACTCATCAGAAGGAGAAATAGTGTGAGGCTGTCTTCTCGGTGGTGGATGCCATAGCTTGGTGTGCATTCTCTGGACTTTATCCACCAGATACTCGATTGACAGGAACAAAAATAAGTAAAGGTTCTTTTGCATAATCTGGATGTTGACATAACCAACAATTAGATTGATTCATTATCACAGCCAAGGTTTGGGACACTGGTACAAACGGGTGCCAAGTCTGTGTCCGACCTGTTGGAAAACAGTAAAAGTTAATAAAAGCAAGGCCCGTATGGAGAAAAGGCCCATAATGGAGGATTAGAGGAAGAACAGGATAAATTGAGATGGTCTCCCACTGGCTTTTTAGTGGGCTGTCAACAGACCAGGAAAAGTTTGGCAATAAAAAAGGTTTTTTTTTTTTTTAAAGGAAGAGTAGTAGGGAGACCTAAAAGGAGGAGAAAACAGGTGAAAGTAGAATTTCTTGATCTGTGGTCTTGGGAAAAGCTGTCTACTTCAAAGAAATACCATTTTCTCTGGGGCCTTTACGGTCACTTGTGGGGTGATTTTTCAATTGTCTTGGGAGTGCAAATCAGGATCTAGCTTGGTGTGACTTGTGTGGATCCAGGAGTATTTTTCTTTAATTTTGATGACAGTGAAGTGGTCAACAGTACTTCATATGGGTCTTCCCAGTGTGGGAACAGTGTGTGCTTTCTTCTAAAAACCTTGATGTACACATGATCTCCTGTTCAAGAAGAATGACAAGGCTTGGCAGAGGAGGCCATGCATGCCCTTTTTACTTGGTGATATTCTCCAGGAATATTAAGTTAGTGTCTACATATAGCTAGTCATAGGATCAAATTGTTCACTTAAATCTCCATAATGTTCATTCAACCCAGGAATGGAAGGTTTAGAGATACCAGCAGGCATAGGGTGACCGAACACTATTTCAAAAGGGATTAATTCATGTCTTCTATTTGGACTATTTTGAATTTTTATAAGGGCCAAAGGTAATAATTCTGGCCATTTAAACCCAGTTTCTTCACAGACTTTTCCCAAAGTCTGTTTAATGTCTAGATTCTTACATTCCACTTGCCCAGAGGATTGAAGATGGTACGGGGTATGAAATTTTAATGAGTCTCCCAGAGGTTTTTGCAAGCGAGTGGTTTATCTTTGCTGTAAAATGAGTTCCTTGGTCTGACGAAATCCATAAAGGCATGCCAAAGTGAGGCATAATCTCAGTTATTAATTTCTTCACCACTGTTGGGGTGTCACCATGTCTAGTCGGATAGCATTTGGTCCATTCACTAAACATGCAGACGGTAACCAAACAGCTGGAAAAGCCAAAAGCTGGAGGGAAATCTATGACATCTATCTGGAACGTTGCAGGGACAGTGTGGGCCTTGGAGGGCTTCCTGAGGAATGTTGCTTTCTTCCAGTGATTTGGTGATATTTATAAATAGTGCACTGGGAAAGGATTTGGTCAGAAATTTTGTTTATCCCAAAGCAAAACTAATTCTCTCTTAGTTCCATAATTAACCCCTGTCTGCACATATGACCCATCTGATAGGAAGTAAGTGCAAGCCAAAAGGCTAAAAGAAAAGGGGCAAGGAAGTCCCTTCAGCCCCATATACATTCCATCTAATAATTGTTTGGCACCTTTTTGTATCCATTCATCCTTTTCAGATTTAAGGGCATTTGCCTGATGATCAATAAGGTCAGCCAGGGATAAAGGCAAGTTTACAAGTTGGGGGAAAGAGAATAAATGGGTCTGTATTTGGCTGTGTACTCAGCAGCCTTGCCCACTCTGTCGCTCCGTAAAGATAGAGTATCAGTCTCCTTAGTGTGGGCAGTGAACAACGACAATTTTAGTAGGAAGGTGAATAGCCTGTGATAAAGCAGCGATTATATGTCTGTTAGTAATAGGAGCACCAGCAGTGGTTAGGAATCCGTGGGATTTCCAGATTATGCCAACAGCACGACAAACTCCGAGAGCGTATCTGAAGCCAGTGGAAATAGTGGCTATTTTTCCTTTTGCCAGTGTGCACATCCTTCCCTCCTTCAGTAGTGTAGGATTGGGGCTGGGGGAGGAGTGGTGGGGCTAGGCTGTTTGACTATAGTTTAGGGAAAGAAATAGCAAGGGCTGGTACAACAGGGCTGGGGGCAGGGCCCAAACTAAACCAAAAAGAGACATCTAATATGCCATGTGAAGGACCAGCTATTCTCTTTTGAGTGATGGATCACATAACCAGAAAACAATGTGTAAGAAGGCCTCTTAATTTTGTTGTGTGCTGTTTTATGAATAATAAGTAGGAAAAAAGAGTTCATGCTTATTATTGGACTAGAGTAAAAAATAAGTCTGTCATCCATTTTTTCTTTTAAAAAGTTATGGCAAAATATATATACTGTAACATTTACCATCTTAACCACTTTTAAATGTACAGTTTTCTCCCTTTTTTTTATCCAGAGTAATCTAAAGTTTATAGTGTAATTTTAGTGAATTAAACATACAACTTAAAATTATTCATCTAGGATTCCCCTTTTTCTTGGCAAGATGGTGGAATATGACTTGACTACTTGTATCACATTCTTTTTGAACTGGCATCTGATTTCTGCTGCTTGAGTTGCTCTTCATAAAGGAGATATAGTGTGGAAAACAATGACTACGTGGGAAGTTGGGTCTTCTTAGAGATACCACATGGTGGCCTTTGCTATGGGTATGTGCAAAGGCCCCCATACTGGTGATAGTCCTCATTCTTTGAGACAAACAAGGACAATAGTTGTAGTACTTCAAACAGAAACTCGACTAGCTGACAAGATGTTTTGGAGAGCCAGAAACTACAAGGCAAATGCAATCCAACAGAGATAGATGTTCAGATGCTGTTTGGCTCCCTGGCTGAAAAACATGGTTTTAGGTAAAAGTATTTACATAGGTTCTATAGCGTGTCTCTTACATTTTTTTTTAATCTTTTTTCTCTGCCCTACCCTTCTTGCCCTAAGCCTTTTTAAGACTGTTTTTCCTAACCACCTCCCATGAAATTTTAATAGCACAGATGCATTGTATACATCTGTTTGTAATATACATATATATAAAATATATATGCTTCCTATATGAGAAAAATAAGGTTTTTTTGCCCCCATTCAAATGCCATCTCTTTTTCAATGTCTCTTCTATGTTAAGTACCCGCTTCTGTAATATTTCCTTCCAACCAGTCCCATCAGGCAAAGCCCACCTTTTCTTCCCTTTCTCTGCTATCAAATTCCATCCATTTAAACCTCATTTTATTTCATTTTTTGAGATTCCACATATAAACGAGATCATGCAATATTTAGAAGTAGAGAATAAAACAATAGCTGCCAGGGTCAGGGTGGTGGACGGGGGAGGAAACAGGGAGATATAGGTCAAAGGGAACAAAGTAGCAGATATGTAGCATGAACAAGTCAAAAGCTCTAATATGTAACATGAGAACTATAGTTAATAATAGTGTATTGTATTCATGATTTTTGCTTAATGAGTAGATTATAGCTGCTATTGGCCACCGGTGGTAAAATTGGTAACTATGTAAGATGAGTGATAATGTTAATTTGTACCACTATAGTAACCATTTTACTGTATGTATATATCTTATAACATCATCTTATATACTTTAAAATACAATAAGATGTATTTTAAAAGAAAAACTTCATCTATTCTGATAAATAAACAGACTCGAGCGGAGGTTGATAGGACATACACATTTTATCAGGACTTTTAAGGCTGGGAGGCCCTTCCTAATTCTAAAACGTTGTGCCAAACACACCCTGCACATTCCTCCTTTGCTGTCCTGGGTATATTTTATTAAAACGATCTGTCGACTTCCTGTCTCCCTTACTTTGTATTGAGTGGGGCAGCCAGGCTTTATTAATGTTTGTGTTTCTAGAAACTTCACCAGTGCTAGGCTGGAGTAAACTTAGCAACGTGCCAAAGCTGGCAACACAGAGACAACCGCTTGTTGCGACCACTCCCCAGGCCACCTGGAAGGCAGCGGGGAGGAGAGGAGAGAGTGGAGCCTGTGCCGTCACACAAGCCTGGGTCTGCCGTCCAGTTATTACATGCCCTCGACTCTTTTTAAAAACCTGCTTCCCAGGGTTTTGGAAATTTAATGAGATAATAACTGAGTCATGTCAGCTACTCCCAAGCCTTCAGATGTTTATCTCTGTGGATGATTTCTCTAGCTGGGATCTCTCTTCTGGACTCTGGGCCTCTGGGAGGTGCCCACCTGGATAACTCAGAGGCCTAACAGATGCAGTTCAGCCAGAGGGAGTCAATATTAATAGTTAGCAGCACAACCTCCCCCTCACCAGATGTGATCCTTTCCCTCCACGCTCTCCCTCAGTGCAAGGCATTGCCTGCCACGCCACAGGGCCCCAGCCAGAAAGCCAGGAGTCCTCTCGTCCCACACTCAAACCTCTTTAATCTCTCTTTCTTTGTCCACATCCCTTGGTACTTTGTCTACCCCTCCTTCTTTGCTCAGGTCTTCTTTCCTCTCTTCTAGTCCGTGTCACGGCTGAGCCCGTCTCACTGGCCTCTCATCTTGTCATTTCCCTCCAAGGCAGCCTCTATTACTTTCCTGCTTAAAACTAGTGGCTGCCCTGCCGCAAGATCAAGTCCAAATTCCTTACCCTGCTCTGGTCTCTGCTTAGCCCTCCTTCCCCCAGCTCCACCCAACCTCCCCCCACCTACACTAAGCTACATGCATTTCTAAGAATTGAAATGCAATCTCTCCTTTGCTTCCAAACCTTCAGACACAATGTTCCCTCTGCCGGGAATTTCATTCTCTTTGCTTTTCTTTTGGTCAGGTCCTAGTCAGGACTCTGGTGCCATCTCCTCTCAGAAGCCTTGCCCCACCCGTCCTAGCAAGGTGTTTGTCATCTGTTGCCCCCAGAGAGCCTTGTGCGTCACTTCTTTTTAACAAAGCACTCATCACTCTGCAATGTAATAATCTAAAGTAATAAGAGCTAAGATCCACGGACCTCATGCTATGTGCTGGACATTGTTCTAAGCTCTTATACTTGTG
This sequence comes from Indri indri, assembly GCA_004363605.1. NCBI lineage: Eukaryota > Metazoa > Chordata > Mammalia > Primates > Indriidae > Indri > Indri indri. The sequence goes on from RJWJ010001186.1 coordinate 21,868, forward strand.
TTAGTGCATTTAATCCTCATAACACTCTATGCAGTAGATACCATTATCATCCCTGCTTTGCAGATGAGGAAATTGAGGGACAGAGAGTAAATGTTCTTCCTGGTATTATACATCCACCATTTGAACCCAGGAGACCTGACTCTGGAACCCGTATAATTATCTACTATAATCCAATTCCCTTCAAGGATTTTGTCTGTGCTGGTCGCTGATGTACTCCCAGGGCCTAGAATAACATCTAGCACATAACAGCGATTAGGGTTTATTCCATTTATTCCCAGCAGCTAATCTGGCACCTGGCACCTGATAAAATCGTTAGGGCTGTCTCTTTGCATAGGTTCGCAGCCACTCGCTGAGCTGCAAGATTCCATTTTGCTTTTCCAAGACCTTGCATTCACCCTACCACTCCATAACACACTTGCCGCATGTCAATTTTCAGTATGAATCTGGTCAACTGCTGCTTTACAGCTGGAAAAACAGAGTTGTACCTGAGCCAAACAGTTTTGTACCTCAGAAAAGCAGGGAGGAGAGCCTTTGCCTCCCGCGGGTGTGTGGGTGGAGGGCTGAATCATCAAGTTCTTGGAGTTCCTTGGACAAAGATAACTCAAAGGAATATTACACAACATGGAGAAATAGGAGGAAAATAAGCAGAGCCCCACAAATGACTGAAGTGTTGAAAAATATGATCCACAGAGCCAAAAATATATTTGTAATAAAGTTTGGAGAGGAAAAGTTGGGGTGGGGGTCTACGTTCCAGTGGCCTGGGGGCTGGCACAAATGGGCTTTGGTTTGAAGGATGGTGAGCAGATGTTCATGGCCTCACAGAGGACAGGGATGTGCGACAGACCTAGAGACCCTTTGCGGATCTGAGGCTGGGATTGGGGGAAGGGGACGAGCACAACTTCACTGGGGATGAGGCAGCCTGAGCTTCAGGAAAACATTCTAAGAGAACATCGTCAGTTCCACATGACCCAGCAGAGGGGAGGGTGTGCGCTAGTAATAATGGTAAATCCGGGTGGTAGTTTGTACTGTCTCTTTTTCTTTTCTAAATCAACACTTAAAATTTCCAGTAGATTTTTGTAGATTTCTCTAGAAACTTTGAAAACTTTTGATAGGGAAGGTGGGTCAGACTTTTTCACGGTCATGCAAACAGGCAAGAAACAATTCTCATGTTCCAATCTCTAGCTTCCCTGGTGACTAACATTTGAGAAACGAATCGGTGCAGTAGACGGAAGGTGGACTTGAGGTTCCCACTGCCCCGTCACCTTGGCAAGTGGCTTATTCAGGCTATGCCTCTCTGAGTAGCAAATGTCTTCTTTGAGTAGCACCCCGCAAGCAGTATTGTAGGGATTACAGAGGTATAGAAAATATCTAAGACACTAACTAAAGGACATGTGGTAGGCTTAATACATGGGAATGGAGTTGTCATTAGTATTAGTTTTCATTAGCATTATTTTCTTAATTTCTCAGCTATTGCCCTCCTATAAAAAAATAGATTAAGATAGATCCCGAAATCAGATGTTTTTGATTAAAATGGAGGACCTGAATTGGTTTTCCAGATGGACTCACTTGTTAAAAGGGGATTGTGAGAAGTATTTGTTCAACAGTTTGCTCCACAGACGGTGTTTGGGCTATTGGGAAGGAGGTGCTATAAAGTGTATTGTAATAAGGAAAGCCCTTAGGGAGCAAGAGAATTGTGTAAGAGGACGTGCTCTTTAATTCTTTCATGTGTATTCATCTTTTCTGTCCAAGAAGTCCTTTTCGGCCAACGACGATCACTTCTAATTTGTATTTATAAACTTCCTTTTTCTTTCTCACGGTTTTCAAGAACTAAGAATGCACATATGGATAGAACAAATCTAAAAATTCAGGCTACTTGTACTGCTAAACAAGTGTAGAGTTTCACATAAATATAATTCATAAAAGGTATAAATGGCAAGTGTCTCTACCCAATGATTGTATGGAACACCTGGTATTCTAGCTATTAATGGCAAAATGTGCCATCCCTCAGCCCCTCAGAGACCTCTGCCCTCAGCAGGCTTAACCTCCTTCCTGGACCTCAGAGGCACAAGGGTCCAGCGTGCCTGCATCTCAACCATCTGGACAAAGTATGTTCTCAGATTAAAGTCCATGAATCTTCTTGTTTTCTCAGGAAGAGCCTGGTTTTTTTTCTATACTCTATTGAAGGGATTGCTGATGTGCAGTTTTTAGTAGCTTTCTCCTCTCTGTTATTGTGAAAGGCATTGACTAGTAAATAGATCATTTGTGTTCAGCAATTGCCCTTTGGGGTTTTATTCAAGCACAGAATGTACAGACCAGTCTTTATTATTCTGGTGAAAAATCATAAACTTAAACATATACACAGTCATATTTGTGGACCTCTCACCTACCCAGCCTCCCCTGTGTAAAGTTAATTCTTACAGACTGGTAAACTACTTTTAGCAAGTATTTAATGGGATATCTGCTATATGGATGTTACTGGCTTTAAGCATTTTACTTAATGATTAAGTGGCCACAGCTAATCCCTCTTGATAATAGAAAAGGGTAAAAAAATATGTAAAGATTAGATTTGAAACATATGAAGGTGCTAATCTTTAACCATTTGGACTTACAAGAATGAAAATTTATTTTTTACTTTTTAAAATTTTTTTCAAGACAGAGTCTTGCTCTGTTGCCCTAGCTAGGCTGACATGGCATCAGCCTAGCTCACAGCAACCTCAAACTCCTGGGCTCAAGCAATAGTCCTTGCCTCAACCTCCCAAGTAGCTGGAGGGGGACTACAGGCGCTCGCCACCACACCCAGCACCTAATTTTTTCTATTTTTTAGTAGAGACAGGTCTCACTCTTGTTCAGGCTGATCTCTAATTCCTGAACTCAAGTGATCCTCCTGCCTCAGCCTCCCAGAGTGCTAGGATTACAGGCATGAGCCACGGTGCCCAGCCCTACTTTTCCAGATTCTGAAAATCAATTTCTCTGGCAACTTTCTCCTCCTCCCCCTGTGGCAGTGACCACACTTTATTATAATTGTCTTTCTGTTTTTCTGCAATCCTCGGTAGTCTGTGAGTACCTTGAGGGCAGGGCCCCTTGTCTATCTTGTTGATCATTGTATTCCCAGGGCCTAGCACAGTGCCTGGCTCAGAGGAGACACTGAATGCATACTTGTTGAATGAATGAATAAATGATTGAATGAATGAATACATACATACATATGTATAGACATGCAGACAGACAGACAGACGTAGTGATGCACAATAGCATTTTGGGCAGAGCTCCTATTTTTCAAGAGCTTATAGTCTGTTTTACTTTCCGTACATTAGATGATTATGTAGAATAGTAAAAATGACATGCTTTTTAATTAGATCTGGATTTATGTCCCAGCTTTATAATTTACCAGCCCTGTCACTTTTGGTAATTTATCCACCCTTCCTGAATCTCAACATACTAATCAGTATAGGGATAAGAGATGTCTCTTGGTGGGGTTCTTGTGAGTACTAAATAATATACGCTAAATACCTACTAAAACAGGAACTCAGCCACTCTGCTTCCGCTTAAATCTTTGCTCACCTTGTCAGTGAGCTTGAGATGCTCCTCCCTCATGTATGTGATCACAAGCTCACTCAATTCTGTAAAATCATATTCAGAAGAGGGTAAGAGAATTTATATTTATCAAAAACAATGTTCACCAATATAATACATTAAAAGAATGTGTATAGATCAATAATTTATAAATGTTTAAAGCATTGTGTGTCAAATATCTTATCCTATTGAATAGGATAGGTAAACTTAAAATTAGATTTCAATGGGAAGAGCTCAGTTTTACAGTGTTGGGTTCAAGTTTTAGGCTGCTATTAAATTTTATAGTACCTTATTCCAAATATAATTGCTTGTAACTGATAGAAATTTAATATTTTACATTTTGAATGGAAATTACAAAACATGTTAGAGTTGTACTTTTATACTTGGTAACTAATGACATCAATTTTAGACCAAAATTTTCTCTAAATAATGATAGTAACTATTAGTTTTACTTCACTGTGTAATGAGTTAAGAGACATGCAGAAAAAAGATCTAACTCTTTCATTGCTGTTATTTTTCCAGTAAAAGTAACTAGGACACAACACGGTGTACTGAGATAGCCTTATTTTCACAAAATTTACAAACCAGGGGATAGTTTTGCATGTTTTTCTTGCCGGCTGGATTGTGGCTAATCATGGCCAAGTGTTTTGATGCTGTTGGTCTGGCTCTTAAGTGAAATTGGATCCTGACAACAAAGTTCAAGAATTATTGTCGGCTTCTCTGCATAACTTAGAAGCATCTCCAAAGGCATATGTACTATTGCCCTGGCAGACATATATACACGAGTACAGTGTAACACCTCCATTCTCCATGCTTGGCAAGTTAATGTGGATGTTCATTTTTATAGCCGCTAACTTATTAGCTGTGGATTACGTTGTCACTTTGTGTGTTACATTTCCAAGCATAAGAAGTGTGAGTGAGTTCTAAGACATGTGAAATGAAGGATCAGCTCGCAAAAGCTGGTCTTGAAGGCATCAGAGAGTAGGGATAAAGACTTCATCATGCAGTTCATAGAGCCTGCCAATTCCTTGATTGACAGCTCTCTGTATGGCAAGTCTTGAGGGATTGGGTATTTAAATCTTAATTACAAAAAAGTGTTACAGAATACTAAAAATCATTCAATGAAACTGGAAGGCTTATAATGTAGCATTCCTCTATTAATCTTTTATACAGAATAAATTTGATTGACAAGATCCATACAAATAGTGTAAAGAATTTAAGAAATCAGTACAAAACTGAAGGGAAAATTTTAAACCACGTGCCATAAACGTGTCCTATTTTATAAATTAAATTGCCCCACAATAGTGTACACAAAAATAAAACAGCTTAAAACAAACTTTGTTATGGGATAAAATTCTAACTGGCCTAAATAACTAATATCTTATTAACAAGACTCAAATAAACAAAAATACAATATAAATAGCTAAACTATAAAGAAAATTTTTAAGAATAAAAATTGAGAAACATTCATAGAATACCAATTATCCTCCTGGTATATCCATGTCGTTGTCTTATTATTTCATTAATTCAACAAACAGTTATTAAAGGATCTTAATTTAAGAGACATAAATTAAGTCCAAAGAGTCCAAACCCTTTGCCAAGTGTAGAGAATATGGAAGATAACAATGGCAGGGTCAGACATAGTCCAGTGGGAAAAAGCTCATGAAAACAGATCATAGCAATAGGATGTCATTGAAGTATAAATTAAAAGTCTGGATAGCTTTTGTTCTCTCACACCCTTGTATCCACTCTTCATCCTTCTCACCTGTGCTCTTTTCCTTGGGGAGACTGATCTATATGGACTGTATCAATGGATCTCTGTATCGTGGTTCTCCAGAGAAACAGAACCAACAGCACACACACAGTTGACCTTTGAACAACATGGAGGTTGGGGCACTGATGCCCCCGTGCAGTCAAAAATCCATGTATAACTTTTGGCTCCCCAGAAACTTAACTATTAATAGCCTACTGTTGACTGGAAGCCTTACCGGTAGCATAAACAGTGGATTATCATATATTTTGTATGTTATATGTGTTATATGCTGTATTCTTACTATAAAGTAAACTAGATAAAAGAGAATATTATTAAGAAATGTATAAGGAAGAGAAAATATATTTACTATTCATTAAGTGGAAGTGGATCATCACAGAGGTCATCATTCTTTATGTTGAGTAGGCTGAGGAGGAGGAGGAGGAGGAAGAGAAGGGGTTGGTCTTGCTGTCTCAGGGGTGGCAGAGGCAGAAGAGATGGAGGAGGTGGAAGGAGAGGCAGGCATACTCAGTGTAATTTACTGCAAAAAAATCCATGTGTAAGTGGCCCATGCAGTTTAAGCCTATATTGTTCAAGGGTCAACTGTAGGTATGTGGAAAGAGATTATGAGGGATTGGCACTCAATCGTGGAGGCTGAGATGTCCCTTGATCTTCCGTCTTCCCACTGGAGGCCCAAGAAAGCCTATAATGTAGTTCCAGTACCAAGCTGAAAGGTCTGAGAACTAGGGGAGCCAATGGTATAAGAAGCAGTCCAAGTTCTGAAGGCTTAAGAAACAGGAGTGCCAGGTAAAGGGCAGGAGAAGATGGATGTCTCAGCTCAGCAGAGGACAAATTCTTCCTTCCTCTGCCTTTTTGTTCTATTGAGGCCCTCAGTGGAATGAGTGATGTCCACCTGCATCGGGGAGGGTGACCTTCTTTATTCAGTTTACTGATTCAAATACTGGTTTCTTCCAGAAACACCCTCAGAGACACACTCAGAAATAATGTTTTACCAGCTATGTGGGCCTCCCTTAGCCCAGTCAAGTTGACACATAAAATTAACCACACAGTTTCTTTACCCTTTGGCTTCTGGTTGGGTTCAGCCAATGGGGACCCTGGCAGCAAATCACAGGAAGGGAGAAGTGTGAGGGGGGTATTGAATGCCCCAGCTCTTTCTACAACCTACATCTGTTCATCAAAACCCACAGTTCCTTTCCAGTAATGTCCTCATACTACCCATTTGAATGTGCCACGTGTCTCCTGCAAGGCCTGACTGATATATTGAGGGAACACTGAATCCTGTGGGAATTCCAAAAAGACTTCATAGAGAAAGCGACACTTGAGCTGGATCTTTCTGGAGAAATAAGAGTTCCAGGGGAGAAGTTCAAGGCGATTTGAGCCAGGATAAGTGGATGAAAGGAAGGAATAAACTAAGATGATTTTGGGTGCAGATAGTGAAGGAGCTTGTGTTTCCTACAGAGGTGTTTGGACTTAATCCAAAGAATTCAGGTACAATACAGGCAATAGGGTGTTTTGGTGGGTTTTTAAGCAGAAGGCAACTGATAATAGTAAAAACAGTATTTCTCAAATCTAATCATTATGTTCAATCTTCTAATGGAAATATTTTTGAGGCCATTTCAGACTATTTTTATTATAATGTATACTCTATATGTATCAGTTTTAGCTATTTATAAATTCCTTTTGCTTATAATTTTTATATAACTAAAGAACCAAAATTAATTTACATAATAAATAGAACAAAACCATATGAACTCTAAATCCAAATTAATATTAATGTAATACAAACGATTTTTTGCTGAAATAAAATTGTGAAAAAATGCTTAAGTTCATTATTCATAAAGGAGTTCAATGTGCCTATATTACCTTGTGGTTCAGGAAGATTCACTTTTTCCACTTCTTTTTGCTGCTCTAGCTTGTGTGTGTGTGCGTGTGTATCTTTTATCTATACAACATGCTGTGATGTCATTTGACCTTGATTTAATATATTAAGTATCCCTTAAAAGTTAGCTGCTTAAGCAACAATTTTGTTATGCTTATGAATTCTGTGAGTCAGGAATTCAGACTGAGCACAGTGGGATGGCTTGTCTTTTCTCCATGATGTCTGGGGCTCCGCTGGGAAGATGAATGCTTTGATGTTGACTGTTGGCAGGGACCTCAGCTGGGGCTGTCACTGAGGTCTCTACACATGCCTTTCCATGCAGCATCAGTTTCCTCAGAATGGCACCCTTAGGGCAGCCAGACTTCTTACAGGGCAGCTCAGCGCTCCCACGTGCCCCAGCTCACAAAGTGAGCCTCATGTTTTCTGACCTAGCTTCAGAAGTCATGGGATGTCCCTTCCACTGTATTTTACTGGTTACAGAGAGCTGAAATACCTCCAAGATTCAAGGGGAAGAGGCGTGGATCTCATTTCTTTATTTCTTGATGAGAAATGTGTCAGACTTTTAACGACTTTTTAAAACTACCATAAACTGTGATAATTAATCTTGTTAAACACAAACACAGATATGGGACACTTAAAAAGCATCTTTTTTTGGTTATATGGTGGTCATCTAAATAATCCAGATGCTTATGATTATTAACAGAATAATAATAAGGATATTTTACTTAAGCTTTAAAACTAGCAATTAAGTCCAAAAGCTGAGCACAAATGTGATGGTAACCACACATTTACATGTTACATGGGGTAAGTAACTCCCATTTTAGAAGGCTCACTCTTTGGCATTAAGTGCACCATTTAGGACTTAAGAAGTGGTCAAATAACTGCTTTCTCCTTTGCCACACATAGATCAGATAGCACCGTTACTCTGCTGACCATACTGCAGGATCACATGACCAAGGTGGCACTCTGCCATCAGGACATCTAGCTATGTACTTCCCCAGCCAGTTGCAGAACACTCATTCTGACAAATGGCCAACACTGAATGCCACTTTTGAATTACTCCAAATCCTTTCAGTCCACTTCTTCAGCCACTACTGGTGACCAGTTTCACACAGACTTACCAGCTTCCCACAGGTGCAAACTGACAGCAGCTTTCCTTGAGACTCCACAGTGTGCCTCTTGCTTCCTGCCACAAGGCTTCTTGGGTGCCATGACTTTGGGTTCCTGTGAGGACCAGCCTGGGACTCATGCATGCACAACCTGGAGGTGTGGGAAAATGAATGCCCAAAGAGCCATCTCTGTCCAGGGAGTTGGGGACTGATTAATCAATGCTTGTCCTTTTTATCACTTGACAGCATTCTAAGATGCATTTCAGAAGAGTCCCCAGAAAGCCCTGTTGAATTGAACACCCATCACTCATAATGGCAGGCAATTTGTAAACACATCCTTTTATTGACTTTCCCTCCTTTTTGCTTCACTCTCCCAGGTCCAAATCCTTGAACCCTACCCTCACTTCCCAAATAAACTACCTGCTTGCATGCAAGCTGTTATTTCAGGCTCTCTTTTCAGAGATCCAAACTATGATAGGGTCCATGGAGCTTCTAGAGGGAATTAATATCACAGGTGCCCAAGGAGCATTGCCTCAAACCAAGGCCAGCAGTGGGGAGAGAGAAAGGGTGTCAGCAATGCTAGGCTGTGGCTCCTATAACCTAAAGGCCTCAATCTCTGTCTTCACCTGTGTTGGACATCTAACCATTTCTGGCAGAATTGCTCTTTAGTGGCATGGAAACAAGACAAGATGACAGCTCTATAAGGTATAAATGTGTTCTGTAAACTAGAACTTCAATATCATTTAAAATGCATGATATGTATGGTAGCTCTCTGCAAGGTGGACCCTAATGATTCTTGCCCCCTCAAAGTCATGCCCTATGTAGTCCCTTCCCACACTGAACAGGGCTCACCTGGGTGACCAGTAGGATGTTGCAGAAACAATGGAGTGTTATATTTAGGACTAGGTCGTGAAGGACATTGTAGCTTCCACTTTGCTCTCTTTTGGATCATTTGTTCTGGGGAAACCAGTTGCTATGCCATGAGGACATTCAAGAAGCCCTGTGGAGATGTCCATGTGGCAAGAAACTGAGACCACCTAACAACAGCCAGCACCAACTTACCAACTATGTTAGTTTCCTATTGCTATTGTAACAAATCGCCACAAACTTAGTGGCTTAAAACAGTACAAATTTATTATTTTACAGTTATGGAGATCAGAAGTCTGAAATCAGCCTCATTAAGTTGGTCAAGGTGTTGGCAGGGTTGATTTCTTCCAGAGGCTCGAAGGGGACAATTTGTCTCCTCTCCTTTTCCAGCTTCTTGATGCTGCCTGCATTCCTTGGCTCATGAGCTCTTCCTTACATCCCTCCAACCTCTTGCTCCGTCTTCACACCTTGTATGACTCACCCTAATCCTCTTGCTTCCCTCTTATATCACCCCCTGTGATTATAGTGGGCCCACATGGCGAATCCAGTATGATCTCATGTCTCTGTGTCCTACTATATCACATCCGCAAAGTCCCCTTTGCCACGTAAGATAACATATTAACAAATTTTCGGGATTAGGACATGGACATCTTTGTGGGGAGGGCATTAATTCAGCCCACCCCATTAACTAAATGAGTGAACTGCCTTAGGGGCAGACCCTCCAACCCCAATCAAGCTTTTGGATGATTTGCAACCTCTGCTGACAACTTGACTGCAACTCGATGAGAGACCTGAGCCAGAAATTCCCAGCTAAATTATTCCTAAATTCCTGATCCACAGAAACTGCATGAGATGATGTATTTTTATTATTGCCATAAGCCACTAAATTTGGGGGTGATTCGTTACCCAGATAGCAACAGATAATTAATATAAAATGAAACGTTGGAGATAGGATTAAGATGGCTGACTAGACACAGCTAGTATGTGCCTCATCCATGGAGAGGAACCAGAATAGTAAATAGATTTTCACATTTCAAACAGATCACCTAGGAAAGAGTACTAGGATTCACCACGGAAGCAACAGGAATCAGCAAAAGTGGGTGAGGGGAGGGTTCAGGGCAACTTGCCTGGCCAGCGGCTAGCTAACAACTGGGAGAAGCTCCTGGATGTGTGGAAATCATAAGAGAGAACCCCCAGGGCTCCACTCTCCTAGATGAGTTTTTACAGTCTTGGCTATAAGAGAAACCCCTGATCCATGCAGGTCTTGGGCCTAACAAAGGGAGCTGCTTGAAGATTGCCCAGAGACATCATTCCAGAAAGGGAACTCACATGGAATAATATAGGTATCCAAGCCTAGAGCAGCTTGAGCTGGGCACCAGTCTGAGAGGCTAGATACTGGGGAACAGCAGACATGCCTGTGGCTCCCAGGGTGTATAGAGGAGCCTGGGTGCTCCCATGCACCTCTGGGAAGGTCTCCATAGTACTACTGTGGGCTGCTTTTGAGACTGAGATGCATTTTACACAGTTTCTTGCCCAGGCTGCCTGCGTTGGTGAAGTCCTGCCCTTTCCAGTGGCAGGTCCAAGGCACCATTTTGAGGTTTTGATACTGGGCTATACCCCATCATTGGGCTAAGTTTTGGCTTGATGTGCCTACAGCCTCCACTTGGCTGGGGAGAGGCAGACAAACCAGGCTTTCCAGCATGCGTCTGGGACAGTGCCAACCGCTATAAGACCAAGACTTGATCAAACTGCACTCCCCAGTTTCCTGCCAGGGTGGCTTGCCTAAGAAGGTCCCTACCCTCTCTGGTCCCAGGCCCAGGGCATCATTTTGGAAGTTTGAAGCTGGGCAGTGCCCCACCCTTGGGCTGAATTTGGGCTGATGCAGCCCTGCCCACCTGAGGAGGGACAGGGGAGGCAAAACTCTCCTATAGACACCTAGGACAATTCCCACTGCCTTGCTACAGGCTGATGTAGGACTGAGCTGTGAGTGGAAGGTACACTCCCTTGCATTTTGCATATGCTATTTGCCTGGAAAGGGCCCCACCCTCTCTGGTTACAGGTCCAAGGTGTTAATTTGGAAGTCTAAAGCTGGGCAGCACCCCACCCTCAGGCTGAGTTTGGGCTGACACAGCCCTGCCCTGCTGAGGAGGGACAAGGAAACCCAAGCTCTCCTACACACACCTAGGGCAATTCCCACCACACTGCTACAAGCTGCAGTGAAACCAAGTTAAAGCAAACAGCACTCCTGCTCACATCTTACTGTTTTCCTGGAAGAGATCCCACCCTCTCAGGTCACAGGCCAAAGGTACCATTTTGGGAGTTTAAAGCTGGACAGCCTAGGAAGGGATGTGAAGATGGGGACCTCCCCTCCTCTTCCAACCACCCAATGGTGTGGACATAGCTACCTCTGCTCCCAAATAGGAGCTTTTAGTGTGGGTGAGCTATGGGATGGCCAGTTCCAGGCTTGCACGGGGGATAGAGTCACAATAATACTCTCCTCACTGTGCCTAGGTTCCACACAGAGGGTGCAGCTCATTTCCCTCCCTTCATAGACAGGCAGTGTTTTTGCAGCTGTCCTGACCTGGGACTCTTAGCCCCTGGTTCTTTACATTTCTGGACCCACAGCCAATGCTCCCCAACACCCCCTGGATTACAGCAGCCTTGGGGGACCAGTGGGCCCCAGGGAAACTGTGGATCTCCTAGAGCTAGAGCATTCATGGTGGGTAGCTTCCAGCTGAGAGGAGAGTGCAGCATGCCAAAGGGCCCTTTAGGACAAAAAGGACCAGGACATCAGCTCCCCACCATTCAGGGCCATCTCCTCCTCCCCTCTCCCACCCACTGCTGCTAAGGCAGCCATGGCTATTTCCGATTGAGCCTGGCAAGAGTTTCATAGGGGTTGATTAAGCCTGGGCACTTGGGAGTGACTGCCCTGCCTCTAACAGAGCACCTATCACACCCTCTAACAGAGCACCTATCACACATTATTCCATAATGCTTGTGGCTCACTCCTTTCCCTCTAAAAAGCTGCAGCAAGTGCTTTTGTGTGCCCTAAGGACAAAAGCTACAACCTCCCCTGAGGGAGGGCAGTGTAGCAGTTCTCTCCCCAACCTGCCTGTCTCTTCAGGGAGAAGCCTACCACCCTGGAGGCAAGTCCCTGACACAATCACACCTCCTCTGCTGGAACATTTCAGCCATAATCCATAGCCAGTCTAGTAGCCCTGCGAACAGTGATTGAGTTGCCTCCAACATCTTGCTTCAGCTGGATCAGTGTGGGAGCTGGGAACCTGGGCACTTTTGTCTCCCTAGACAGATACCTCTGTCACTGCTGAGAGAGGGAGGTATGAGCAGCTTGTGTGTCCCACAGTTCTTGCCTCTACTAATCTTATCAAGAGAGGCCCATTCCTCCTGTCTCAGGCTCACAGTGCATCTGCCTGAACATTCTTCTGGAGCAAAAGATTACCCCACCCCTCACTATCATAGCCAGCACCTGAACTCAGGAAGGATTGAGGGCAAGTTGGCCAGCCTGATCTCAGTCTGGTCCCCCTAGGACTGAAGCATGCTATCCAAAGGCCTGGAATCTAGGGATTACCTAACCTAGTCCACCACCGCTGACACCTGATATTCTGCCAGGGATCTGAGGTCTAACTGACCTAAATTGCCAGCAACATCGCAGCAAGTACTTACCTGCATGAACTAAAAGGCAGCATACCTCTCCCTCTCTAGACTGAGCAACAGAATTCCTGGCAGAGGAAAACAAGTGAATTGCAAAGCTACATGTTTTGATCTGAGGGAAGAGGTTCCAGATGAGAAGGAACCAGCATAAGACCTCTGGCAACAGGAAAAACAGGCTCATTTGACACCCTCAGAGAATCACACTAGCTCTCCAGCAATGGACTCCAACCAAAAGAAAATTTTTGAAATGTCAGATGTGGAATTCAAAATATGAATCTCAAGCAAGTTCAATGGGATTGATGAGAAAGTTGACAACCAACACAAAAAAACCAAAAAAATAATTCAGGGCATGAATGAAAAATTCACTAAGGAGATAGATATTTTTTAAAAAAACATAACAGAAATTCTGCAAATGAAAGAATCATTTAGGGCAGTGGTCCCTGACCTTTTTGGCACCAGGGTCCAGTTTCATGGAAAACAATTTTTCCATGAACCGGGGTTGGGGTATGGTTTTGGGGTGATTTAAGCACATTACATTTATTGTGTGGTCCAACCTCTCTGCTAATGATAATCTGTATTTGTAGCCACTCTCTAGTGTTAGCATCACCACCTCAGCTCCACCCCAGATCATCAGGCATTAGATTCTGATAAGGAGCACACAACCTGGATCCTTCACATGCACAGTTTACAGTAGGGTTCACACTCCTATGAAAATCTAATGCCACTGCTGATCTGACAGGAGACAGAGTTTATGTGGTGATGCAAGTGACGGGGAGAGGTGGTAAATAGAGATGAAGCTTCACCCACTTGCCTGCTGCTTACCTCCTGCTGTGTGGTTCAGTTCCATGGACTGGTATCAGTCCACAGCCTATGTGTTGAGGACCGCAGATTTAAGGAATTTAAAAATATAGTGAAAAATCTTAACAACAGACCAAACCAAGCAAAAGAAAGAATTTCAGAGCTTGAAGATGAAGCTTTTGAATTAACTCAGTAACAAATATAAACCCACCCTACAGGAAATGCTCAAAAATGCTCTAAACATCAAAAAGAATGGTCAATACTCTTCAATGTAAAAACATTTGAAAGTGAAAACACACAGCTCTCATGAACAGTAGGACAGGGAGAATATGAAGCAAAGGCAACAATCAACATGATGACTGGAACAGTATCTTCTTTATCAATGTTAAAATTTAATTTAAATGGTCTAAATGCCCTGCTTAAAATATATAGCTTGACAGAATGGACAAAAAACCAAAATACAATTATCTGCTATCTCCAAGAAACCCATTTAACTCATATAGAGTCACATAGTCACGTAAACTCAAGATAAAAGGGAGGAAAAAATATTCCATGCTAATGGAAACCAAAAGTAGCAAGATATAGCTATTTTTATATCGGACAAAATAGACGTTAAATCAACAACAGTAAAATAGGCAAAGATAGTCATTACATAATAATAAGGGGCTCAATTCAACAAGAAGATATGACAATCCTAAATATATATGTACCTAACTTTGGAGCTCCCAGATTCATAAAACAATAACTACTAGAATATGCCCTCATTCCACAAAGCTAGTATCACCCTTATACCAAAGCCAGGAAAGGGCACAATGAAAAAAGAAAACTGAAGACCAAAATCCCTCATGAACTTGGATGTAAAAATCCTCAATAAAATACTAGCAAACAGAATCTACCAGCACATCAAAAAATAATTCTCCATGAACAAGTAGGTTTCATCCCAGGCATGCAAGGATGGTTCAATACATGCAAATCAATAAATGTGAGTCACCACATAAACAGAATTAAAAACAAAAATCATATGGTCAACTCAATAGATGAAGAAAGTATTCAATAAAATCTAGCACCACTTCATGATAAAAACCTTTAACAAACTAGGCATAGAAGGAACATACTCAAAATAATAAAAGCTGTATATGACAAACCCACATCTAAAATTATCCTGAATGGGCTAAAGTTGAAAACATTACCCCTAAGAACTAAAATAACACAAAAATGCCAACTTTCACCACTTCTGTTCAACATAGTTCTGGAAGTGCTATGTCAGGCAAGATAAAGCAATAAAGGGCAACCGAATTGGAAAAGGGGAGGTCACATTATCCCTGTTTGCTGATGATATGATCTTCTATCCATAAAACTCTAAAGATTACTCCAAAAGACTCCTAAAATTGATAAATACATCCAGTAAAGTCTCAGGTTACAAAATTAATGTACACAAATCAATAGCATTTCTATACATTAATAACAGCCAAGCCAAGAATCAAATCAAGAACTCAATACTATTTATAATAGCTTCAAAGAAAATAGAATAACTAGGAATATACTTAACCAAGGAGGTGAAAGCTCTCTACAAGGAGAACTACAAAACACTGATGGAAGAAATCATTGATGACACAAACAAATGGAAAAATTCCCCATGCTCATAGATCAAAAGAATTGATATTATTGAAATGTCCATTGTACCCAAAGTGATTTACAGATTCAATGCAATCCCATCAAAATACCAATGTCATTTTTCACAAAATTAGAAAAAACAAACCTAAATTTCATATGGGATCAAAAAAGAGCCTGAATAACCAAAACAATCATAAGCAAAAAGAAAACAAAACTGGAGGCATCACATTACCTAACTTCAAATTACACTATAATACAAAGTTATTGTAATTAAAACAGCATGGTAATGCTATAAAAGTAGACACATAGAACATAACAGAGAACCCAAAAATAAAACCATACACTTACAACTAACTGATACTTGACAAATCAGAGAAAAACATACACTGGGGAAAGGATGACCTATTCAATAAATGGTGCTGAGAAAATTTGATAGCCATATGCAGAAGAATGAAACTGGATCCCTATCTCTCACCACACATAAAAATTAACTCAAGATGTTTTAAAGACTTAAATGTAAAATTGACATCATAAAAATTCTAGAAGAAAACTTAGGAAAAATTCTTCTAGACATTGGCCTATGCACAGAATTTATGACTAAGACCCACCCCCCCCAAAAGCAAGTAAAGCAAAATCAAAAATAAGTAAATAGAATTTAATTAAGCAAAAAGTTTCTGCACAACAAAAGAAATAACCAGCAGAGTAAATAGTCAACCTACAGAATGGGAGATGATATGCACAAACTATGCTTCCAACAAAGGACGAATATCCAGAATATACAAGAACTTGACAGATCAGCAAGAAAAAAAGAAATAATCCCGTTAAAAAGTAGGGAAAAGACATGAAGAGACATTTTTCAAAAGAAGATATACAAAAGGTCAACAAACATACGAAAAAATGCTCAGCATCACTAATGATCAGGGAAATGCAAATGAAAACCACAATAAGATATTACCTTACTCATGTCAGAATGGCCATTATTAAAGTCAAAAAGCAATAGATGTTGGTGTGGATGTTTGAAAAGGGAATGCTTATATACTGTTGGTGGGAATATAAATTAGTATAACCTCCATGGAAAACAGTATGGAGATTCCTTGAAAAACTAAAAGTAAACTTACCATTCAATCCAGCAATCTCACTGCTGGGTATCTACTCAAAGGAAAAGAAGTCATTTCACAAAAAAGACACTTGCACTCAAATATTTATTGCAGCACAATTCACAATTGTAAAGATATAGGATCAACCTAAGTGCCCATCAACTAATGAGCAGATAAAGAAAATATGGTGTATATGTGTATATGCATATATACACACACACACATGTGCAATACATATACACCATGGAATACTACTCAGCCATAGAAAGGAACAAAATAATGCCTTTTGCAGCAACGTGGATGGGACTGGAGACCATTATCCTAAGTGAAGTGTCTAAAGAGTGAAAGCACAGTTTTTAATTGCTGCATAGTATTTCATTAAAAAAATCTTCTCCAATAGTGATTTGTTACATTTTTTTGTTATTTGGTTTTTAAAAGTAAAATCACTTTGACAATTACATGGCAAATTCAAAACTAGTAGTCAGGACTGCAACTCTTAGTCCAGTGTTTATTTAACTACTATAAGCTTCTTAAGGTTAGGGACCATGCTTGTTTGTCCTGGTTAGTCTCTAAAGATGGCCTTGCAATAAACCATACCAACCCTGCATTTATGGTCCTGGGTCATCCTCTCCCACAATGAATCTGGGCTTGTCCTGCATAGCCAATAGGATTCAGTGGAGGTGAGGCCACATGACTTCTGGGGATAGGTAGTAAGATGCCTTGCAGCTTCTGTCTTCATCTGTTTGTGCTTTAGAGAAATTTGGAAGACATATGACTACCTGGAGAGCTGCCTGGCTGTAAGGTCATTGGGGGAGCCCCAGCTGTTTCTAGCCATCCCAGGTGTGAGCAAACAAGGCAACTTGGATGTTTACAACAGTGAAGGCTTCTGTGACTCCAGTCCCAATCACTATCTGATTGTAGCTACATGAGTCACCCCAGATGAAAACTGCCCAGCTGAGTCCAGTCAACCCACTGAACTCTCAGAGAACTTAATGAATTATAGTTTTAACACATTAAGTTCTGGGGTAATTTGTTACACAGAAATAGATAATCAAAACACTGTTATATTCACTTCTATATCTTTAGCACCTATCACGAGCCTGGCATACTTAGTATATTGTAAATGCTTGAAAAAATATTTGTTAAATGAGTAAATAAGCTTACAAGATTACTTCACACACACACACGTGTGTGTGAATGTGTATAATTGTGAAATTTTCTTATAATTAGAATGTTAAGAAAATGATTCACTTTTTATTTTGCTTATTATTTTTTGGTCTCATTTTCCTTTGTACTAAGTGAGCTGGTATTTGTAAAACAGAGTAAAGCCAAATGTCATAAATGGCTGAAAATTTTCTTTTCAAAGTCATTTGTTATTTGGTTTGTGAAACTTCTTTTTACTTCAAAACTCCAGAATTAAAAAAAAAAAAAAAAGTGAGCATACGCACGAGACTGTGGAATCGGTGCCGTGTCTTGCTCATGTTTCCAGCACAGCACAGGGAGGACAGGTGACGTGTGGCTGTTGAGGTGGCACGGAGCCAGTGCTCCTCCAGCAGGTGCTTATGTGCGGAACTTGAATATGGGAAAAAGTATGTTTTTACCGTGGTTTCTGGAACTTGAAGTAAAAAGACAAGAACATTCTTTTCCCAATCATATTGTTTACCCTCTTGTGGCAAAAGGTGAATTTTAGAAAAAGAGCTAAGCAAATAAAGGTGGAGGAAGATAAAGGTAGACAAAGGAAGAGCAAGGACCCTCGTGCAGTTTGTACTTTCTCCCGGGAAGAAAGCATCGCAGCCATCACAGTAAAGGCAAAGTGTTGTTTCTCTGTTCCTTATTTTCTCCCCCTCCTTCCTTCCCTTTGTAACCAAAGTACAGAGGACACCAAATGTGGAGTTCGGCAGAATGAGAGAAAGGACCTTAGCCTTCCTGTGACTTGTAGAAAAGAACTGGGACTTTTCTTCTCACTGAGACACCACTGAGGCGCAGAGGTGAATGTTCCTGCGGTGCTGTGGGAATACATTTTCAGCATGGCCACCAGGGTTTTGCTATTTCAGAATCAGTCCCTCGGCTTTTCTGCTAAGGTACTCATCTGCGATGAGTAAGGCGAAGAGGCCAGCACAGAGCAAAGGCTCAACCACAATTGTTAACCCTTGTTGCTCAGACTCCTTGTTGCAGAAGCCTCAGTGTTAACACAGTCAAGCTGCACAACTTCCAAGGAGATGTTCTGTGCATATGAAGTATCATCTAAATTGAGGAGCATTCTATGCTATTTAGTATCAAAGTCCCTTTAGATGTTAGAGCAGGCCCCGAGATGGGCCCTGTCATGCTGTAGAGGACACTCCTCTCACTCCACACTTGTGCTGTCTTGCTCCAAACCTTTAAAAACATGACAAGCATAAACAAACACCAGAACTCTCATGAACGATTCTCATGACTACAAATTATATCCCGAGGGAAAATTTTAGTAGAAATTACAAGCACCAGTTTGAGACTTCTATAAAAACGACATGAAACACACTGGACAAGGTGGGCCTGCATAGGTTGCTGCCAAATTTCTAATTCACAAAGGGGAGCGCTCTTCTCAGGGTTGTTGCAGAGGCCTGGCCGCTTGCTGTGTACAGTGGGAGACACCTGGAGAGGCTCCTTCTCATTTTACACTTTTTTCTAACTAACCTAATTGTGATTTCAGCTTTCAACATTTCTCTGCTCAGATTATCCACTTGAAACAGACAACCCACGGACTCTGTTCTCTGTTCTCCCAGAAACTGTGGGAACAGAGTGGCTTTCCACGAGACACGCTACTTGGTCTCACCCTGGAGCAGAGACGATTTTGCCTTGTACAACTTCAAAAGTCCCTTTGATTAGTTGATTTTGGCTTTTTACTTAAATATTGAACAATCCAGCTTATTATCACTTCCAGTTTGTTTTTTAAATGAATTCTTTCTTTATCACACCCACTAAATTCATCCAAAGAATGTCCAATTTCTCCTTAAACAACTAAGAAAAGCAGCCCAAGGTGTTAGCTACAGCAACGGTGAGATTTGTGGTGTGATGCAATGTTTTGCAGTTGTCCCCCCTACTCCAGAGTCTTGTCCCTTAGTCCTACAAACCAGAGTAGTCAGCTGTCAGGCCACCCATGGGGTCCTATTACATATATGAGCCTGATCATGACAAGCAACTTTTGAATGGTCACACTCAGCGGGCTCATTGGTGAAACAGTTGACCAACTTGAATAGTTTACAATGAATGGGGTATTAGGTCAAACTCCAGACCAACTGCTGTTAAATGGGATATTCCATCACCCACAGAATATTTATCATTATTAAAACTACATATTAGTGTTCCTCTGAGTGTAGTTTGAGAAATGCTGATTTAGACAAAATGAATTGAAAAACTTCATCAGTTTCTCTCTACTTTAAGAATTCAGCTAAGTATCAGCTGCTCCAGGGAGCCCTGCCTGACCCCAGAGCGGTTTATCTCTATTATGTCATTTACTCTGCAATGCAGTGTTTCAGTTCGTGTCTCTGTTCCCCACTGGACTGCTTTCTCTTGTTCTTGAATGCATCAATCACAAGTTTGGCTTGGAAATGTTCACTAATGAATGAATAAATATATGAACAAACGAATGAATGAATGAATGCAGTGTCAGACGTGTTATATTGGAAGATGGAAGCTATATAACTTCAGGACTTCTCTTGAGTAATGGTGATAGTATTACTCATCTTGCAAGGCTGAGAAGAAAAACATGAGATAAGCTATATTATTTTATTTAACAAACATAATTAATTGAGTGTCTTCTCAGAGCAAAATACTGTGAAAATAGTCCAAGGTGCTTAAAAAATGATATTGTCTCCCTTTATTCCATAATAGAATTTGATTGGCTAATTTCTGTAACTGTAGATACACCACTAGGCAGGGCAGCTTTCCATTGTTCTCTAACATCCTGTTTTTGGATTTTCCAGCTAGGAATTCACATTTCCTCATAACTTACTGCAATTACTACTTTATACTACTATAGCAATATGAGTGGTCCTTTAGGGAACCTGAACTGTGAGTATTTTGATAACCTCTTTTTAAGATCATGCTTGATTTAATTTGGACATGGTTCAGGAAAAAGAAAACAGAAAAATAAAACCTTTACAGAATTTGTTTTTAATAATTCAAGATAACCCCGTAGGGATACAATGCCATTTTATTTTAATTTTTTATTTTAATGTTTATTATGCTTGGTGTGTTCCAAATAATTATAGTTTGGATTTGGAAAACAAGTTCGATAGTAATCTGAATTTAAGTTGTCAACTGGATAATAAAAAGAAATGTAAGAAATATTTTTAAGATTTGAGAATATTTTGGTTCTAAAAAGTTATAATATGTAAGTTAATGTTTATGTGGCTTTGAAATGGTACATGCACTAATATATGACTAAAAGGAAAAGTCAGAGAAAAAAGACATCTTCACTTAGGAACAGCTGAATTTGGGAACTAACAAGAGCAGAACAGATAATTCAGCAAGTTGTTGCATGGAATAAATTTACTATGGTAAAAACATCATTTACTTTGAGAACATTCCTATATTTTTCAAAATAACTCATAACATCATTTTGTATAATGGATGAGTTTCTTTTAGTGGTCATGGTTTCATAATTTGTAAAACCTAAAAAATGTCTAACCTTCTAGTTAGAGTTTTTATTTTTGTACTTCTTTTCTAGAGTGCTCTGACATACTAAATTGCTTTGGGTTGAGTGTTTTAAATTCCAAGAGATACAGCTTCCCAAAGCATTCAAATAAGCAGGCAGAAAAGGACAGAGTCATTGACTTCCAACAGCTATTTCAGTCAAATGGATTGTATGAGATCTCAGATTGGATTGTGGTTCTTAACTAATGAAAAGCTTGGGATTCAAAACTGAAGTTTAGGTCTCAGACTCTTGTTTTCATAGGAATCCTCATGTAAATGATGCATAAGTTGTGAATCTACTCCACCAGGCCAATTTAGTGGATGTGGTTGCTAGAAGGGTAACCCTAAATCTGAAATTGGGGGACTTGTCTTGTTGGTGAGTGTGTCTAAGTGGCTGCCTTTGGTATCAGGGCTGGGTGGTCTCTATGGTCCTCGTGTTCTGAGGCTGAAGCCCTGTGAAGGGAGCTGCGGAGCCTTATCATGAAGGACAGTGAAAGTTTGACGCTGGTAAAGATATCAAAGGCAGCGGCTGCTTCAGGCAGCAGAAGGCTGCAAGGGGAGAAGTTTGGGGTTCTGTTGCTAGAGTGCTGTAGTGGTTGTAGTCCAGAGACTTGGAGCAACACCGAGGGGGACTCAGATGGTATTGGAGGACATGGTGATGGGCAGATGCTCCCATAGCAGAGAGAAAGCAGGTGTTACTGGGCTGCATATCTTTGAGTCATGTCTGTAAGTCATGCTGCTCTAGTTACTTGGCTGTGTAACAAATAATTCCAAAACACAGGGGTGCAAAACAACCTTTCATTATGTTTGTGGATTCTTTGGACAGGGCTCAGTGAGGTCAGTTTGTTTCTATGAGATCAGGGGCTCCAGAAGACCCTAATGCTTGGGGCTGGAATCATCTGAATTCTTGCTCAATCACATGTCTAGTAGGTGATGATGGCTGTTGGCTGAGGGTATTTCTAGGGCTGTTGATGTGGACTGAATGTTTGTGTCCCCCACAAATTTATATGTTGAAATCTAATCTCCAATGGGATGGTATTTGGAGGTGAGACCTTTGGGAGCTAATTAGGTTGTGAGGGTGGGCCACTCATAAATGGGATTAGTGCCCTTATAAGAAGTGGTCAGAGGGCTAGCTCAGCCTCTTCCTGCCATGTGAGGACGCAGCAAAAGGATGGCTGGCTGTAAACCAGGAAGAGAGCCCTGACTAGAACCTGACCTTGCTGACATCCTGATCTTGGACTTTCAGCCCCCACAACTGTGAGAAATAAATGTTTGTTGTTTGAGACACCCAGTTAATGGTATGTTTTAATAGCAGCCCAAGCTGACTAAGCAGCTTGTCAGCTGGAATACTACACATGGCTTCTTCATTTGGCCTGGGCTTCCTCTCAACATGGGGGCTAGTTTTCAAGGGTAAGAAGGGCTGGATTCATGGGTTTGTGACCTACGCAAATTATACAGGGCTCACGTGTAAAAGGCTGTGTGCTTGTCTTGAATGTCTTAATGTTGAATAAGGACGTTCATTTTCATTTTGTACTAGGTCCCACAAGTATGTAGGTAGTCCTGACTCAGAGAGAGAGAGAGAACTGAGCAGAAGCTCTATTGCTTTCTTTTACCTCATCTAGGAAGGCAGGCAGCATCACTTTCACTACACTGTGTTTGTTAGAAGCAAGTCATTGAGGTGTCCCATATTCAAATGAAAGAGAATAGATTCCACTGCTTGACGGAAGGATGTCAAGGTTCTGGGAGAGTACGTGGGAACATAAACATTGCTATGGCCATTTTTGGAAAATGCAATCTGCCACACATGCTCTGCATACATTTCTGCAGGTGCCACCTACTGGGTTAGTTTTTATTTTGTTTCTTATGTAATGGAGTGTTAAAATTAAAGTTAGAGACTGAGGCACCGAGATAGAATTGATGCGATATTCCATATCTAGATCACAGTATGCAAAATTTACATTCCATGACTTAAATCCCCTCAACCACTTTCAGAATGGAAAGGGTTGATGTGGAAGAGAATTTTGAAATTATTTCTTTGGACAGATCAGTTGCTCCGCCCTAGTTTATCACAAGTTTAGTAAGGGAGACTTTCATGAATCCATTGGGAGAGTTTTGAACCATCTTCCTTGCAGCTACAATTCTCAGAGAACCAGTGTTCAACTTACACCTTAAAAGATCCAAGAGGATAATGTGCTATCCTTATTTTTTATTTAAAATATTACTTTATTAAAATGTATTATTTATTATTTTATTTACGTTAAATTTTATTTTATCATCATTATTGGTTTTTTAAAAAGACGAATTAATCAGTAAAGTATTTATTATTACAGCGTAGACAGACCAAGGTAGGTGACTCCATGGCCAGGGTAATTTGTGGGCTCACCAGACACACCATGAGGGTTACAGCACACTGGGCCACATCCATGAGGAATATGCATCTTCTTGGGAAGCCCGAACTGGACATCCCTCGGGGCCCTTGGCTGCTGCTGAAACTTCTCAGAGGTGATGGGAAGGAATCCCTTGAGACGGGCCCACGACAATCCTGATTCTCTCCAGGAAAGAGGGAGGGAGGCCAGGGAGCTGCCTTCCCTGTGCATGTGGCGGTGACCACAAGCAGGCTGCAGAGCTTACACCTCCAGATTTCAAAGGGCGAAGGAATGTTTTCTTTTTTTAAAAAAAATATTGATTTATTAATTTTGACAACACAGAAATAATTCAATAATAATTTTTGAGAACAAAAAAAATGAGACATAAAACAATTTTACAGCTTGCCTGAGGTACGTGGACTCCTAAACTGAAGAACTGGCAGGAGCAGACTTCATAACCATTCATCGCTTCCTCATTGATCCTTCTTCCCTCAGAAGAAAGGAACTCTTTAATCAGGAAAAACTTTTTTATTGTGTGGATTTTTCTTCCTTTAGAAGTTTATGATAACACCAAATAACAACAACAATAAATCCAGTTGGTAATATTCTAAATGGTATCCCACGCACCTTGGATTCCAATGCTTGTTAAATTTAAAAGTGCCCTTTTACAAAATTCAGCATAATTTTACATTAATCTTTGTTAACTCTGAAAAGCTTGGTAAATAGAAACCTTTGTTTATATGTATTATTTTGGTTTTTTTAAGAAAACCTTGGTTTCCATTTTTTAAGTTAGTCTATACCTAGAGAGCTCCCTAGTCTATCAGTAACAAAGTTGCTGACAAAGATTTCAAAATATTATAGAAACAAAACCCAAGTTCAATTTTACCTTACCATTGAAGGCTCATGGATGAGGCCATGTAAACATGTGAGCCCATGGTAAATATGTGAACTTACTTTCAATAATCATAGTGACAAGATTAGCCACCATGCCTTGCAATAACCAACAATAGTAAGTATCATCAATAGTTCAACATTACTGAATTTTCCATGTAAAAACACATAAAGTTTATCAGTTTGCCATGTATCTTTACACTAAACTAAGAGGGCAAAGGAACGTTCTCTATGGACCAGATATGAAGGGCACTCAGTTGAGTGTGTCAGTCTGGGTTTTTCATGGATTTGTCTAATAGGGCACCAGAAGGGTGAAGGGCCAAGAGCCAGAAGTTGGAGTTGATACCAGATAATTAAGGGCTATAGCAAAACTCACAGGGAACCCATGAATAGGAGTTGATCAGCCATTCTGGCTTGCACAGAACTGGAAGGTGTCACAGGATGTGGGACTTTCACTGCTAAAATGGGGATATTTCTGGACAAACTGGGCTGGTCGATCACCCTACCTTTGATCATCCTTAATAGGATGCATCTGCCCAGGACAGGACTGCAGTGGAGGGGCCCAGCAGAGACCCTACAGGACACCCATGCAAGTGCCCATGAAAGAAAGACGCACTGGCAAACATTTGCCAGGCCCAGAAAGCCCAAAGTCAGTTCAAGGATGACCATTTCCTAGCCGCTTACCATGTCTCTCTTCTCCTAGCTCTGGGGCCAACCCAGAAACTGGCTGGCAAGCTGTGGGGAGGGGACCGGGAGGGGGGAGGGAGAGCACAAGGTGGGGACATACAGAATGAGCCACCCACCATGGAGCAGCCTGAGCATGGGGCAGGAGAAAGGTTGGTGCCGAATCAGTTCCAGTTTCCAGCCATGTGAGGTATAGCGATTGCTGAATTCCACCCTTATTTGCTGCTAAAGGGACTGTAGGATGTCCTTGTCCTGGTATAGACACCCGAGAGTATCTAGAAAAGTCCTGGGATGCACTGAATGTTCAACCAGGGGCAAGAGAAAGTTAACTCCACTGAACACATGTGAAGGGGGTGCTGTTGTGGGTCATGTTTATTCCATGTACCTGCTATGCTTGAAATTTAAAAAATCCTGCTCCAACAAGAAGTTACAAATGGCATGTCAAAGAAATAATTTGTCGATTCCTTTGCTGCTTAAGGATTATGCACTTTCCATGGACTGTTTTAAATCCTTCAGATGATGATCTAGTTGATATAGGGAACAAAATCCACCCTTCTCACCTCTCGCTCAGTCTCCAATGGCAATTATGTCAAAGGCTGGAGGCCAAAAGCATCCAAGAGGTCAATGTCAGATCTTCCACAGAGAACTGTGGGTTCATTTATTCTCTGGGATGATTGTCAGAATTTACTCAGTTTCCTCTATCTCCACAGTACACCTCGGTCAGGTGAACCCACCACCTGCTACCTCCACCTGTGCTCACTCAGTTCATCTGCTCCTACTGCAGGGCCGGCCCCCACGGAGTGCCCCTTCCACGGCACTGGCTTGTCATTGTTGATACTTATTCCCGCCCAGCCCGGCACCTCCCACACCTGTCCTCAGGCTCAAGCTCTGATGTCGATTCCCTGGTCTCTCTGGGCCAATGTGGCCCAGGACCTCTGTGTCAGGGCCTTGACTGCTGCTGTCTGGGCATGGCATCTTGGTTTTCTTGGACCTGGGTTCTAGTCTCGACTCTGTTAAGACTCTCCGTATAATCTTAGACAATTATTTTAATCTCCGTGAGCCTCAGTTTCTTTATCCATATAATTGGGATAAAAATAGCTGTGTGGGATATTGTGAAGAAATAAAGCTCTTTGTAAAAGTTAGGTAGTAAACACATGTGTGGTAATACCATTAGTGCAATCTGGTTAGCAAGCTGGATTGGGATTTCTGACATTGTTATCCTTATCTTCTCCCTGCCCTGTCATTTCCTGCATCCATGTCCTTCTGCCCAGGCCCTGATCTTCAGGACCTGATGTGCCGAATGCCAATGTCAGTCTGCCTACCAGCGTCAGTGTCTTCCTGCTGCATGATGCAAGGGTCAATTCATCACTCTCTTTTAATCCCAGATAAGCCTCCTGAGACTTGTCTGTCCACTTTTCTCCCTGACCTAATCTCCCAATGACTACAGAGACCTGCACAATTGCAGTTCAACCAACACTCTTCTCTTTTCTTCTCTCATAGCTATCACACAGGGAACACCAGGACAGCAACATGTTCTGGAAGCCAGGGAAAAAGAGTGTTTTAAGAAGCCACCGGGAGTGAACAACTCTGTCAAATGCTGCTAATAGTTCAAGGAAGATGAGGCCTGAGAATTGATGACTGGATTTAGCAATGTGGAAGTTATCGGCGAGCTTGATAAGAACAAATTTCAGGGAAAAAAGTGAAAACAAAATTTTGATTAGAGTAGGCTTGACAGAGAGCAGGAAGAGCTAAATTAGAGACAGTCAAGCATAAACAACTCTTTCAAAGAGTTTTTTTGTTTTGTTTTTGTTGTGTTTTTTAATTTTTTTCTTAAGTCAAGAAGTATGGAAATAGCTGGAGAAATAAATAGGATGCGGAGTTTTTGCCAGAGAATAAAGGAGTAAAAGAGAGGAGCCAGTTGATGAAATAGGAGAGAGGAAAATTAATGGAATGACGACTTGAGTAGGTTAGAGCAGGTGGGATCTAGTGCAGTATTGGAGGTGTTGGCCTTCAGGAACGTGGACTGCTTAACCATAGCACAAGAAGAGAGGCTGAGTGCACATGCCCACTTTCTGGGTGTGGAGGGGTCATGGAAGGGCTCTTCTGTTGCTTTAGTCTTCTTAGTTGGAAGGAGACAAGTTGCTGGATGAGAATGAGGATGGAGGGGGAGGTGTTGAAATTTGAGGGAGAGAAAGTAAGAAATAGCCACCTAGGTGAGTGGAATAGTAGATGATCTGGGGAAATATAATTGCTAGGCAGTGTTAATAACCCTCACAATATTAATGATCACAAATCTACATTGATATTTATCAGTGCATTTCTCTCGAGATATGTTTATCTGTGTGGGTGTAGGCACAGAGTCGGCAGAATGTTGAATTTAACCAAGGTTGGACTTTATCCAAGAGAGTTTGATGAAACAAGAGCAAGGCAAAGAAATTGGGGATAAGTTTAAGTGAGTGATTATAATAAATGGCCATGAAATTTAAGCTGGATAATGGAGGAACTGAGTGAAACTGCAAGGAAAACCAGTGAAAATTTGCAGGATCAATAGACTGAAGGTGTTTGTGGGGTTGAAGGACTGTTGGAATTGGAGTACAGGAAGTGAGCTGAAAAAATAATAGTTATTGGCCAGAAAAGTTAAACTGTTTAAAATTGAGATTATGGAGGTTGTGCGGTTAATGATAAAAGTTTAAGGGAATATCCATGGGAATAAATGGCCAAGGGGAAGACAAGATCAGTGGAAGAGAGGAAGCCAAGGAATTGAGAGAACAGACATTGAAAGCTCTATCTGCAGGGAAATTGAACTCATCAAGAACTAGGAGAGGGATAGAATTAGAAAGAGTGAATCTTAGGCTAATTATTTTCAAGAATAACAAGTAACCAAGTAGTGGTGGGTTGGGGGTACGGGTGACTTCAACAAACCCAGTCACCTCCAGAATGCTTACAGACCCAGCTTAAAATGCTCCAGTTGTTTCACACAGGCAAGTGGATAACGAGGGACTACTGTTTTATGCTGGAGTTCTTATTCTCATTCTTATTATTTTTCAGTGTTAGTTGAATTTATGAGTACTACAAAAGAAAGAGAAAAGTAAATAATTTGGAGTGATGATAATTCAGTTAGTTTAATCCAGCTAAGTAATTAATATCAAAGTGTGATCTGGGAGCCCCTGGGATTCCCCCAAACCTTTTCCAGGGCATAGCTATTCTTACAATATTAGTAATACTAAGATGTCATTTGTGGGTTTGCTCTTTTGTGAATATACAGTGGAGTTTTCTGTATTCTACATAACATGATAGTGCAAAGGTTGAGTGCAGAAAAAGACATGGGAATCCAATTGTCTTTGATTAAGCCAGAAGTTAAAAAGATTTCCAAAAATGTAAAACAATGACATTTTTCTTGTTATCTTTTTCATTTTTGGTAAATGCAGTCTGTTTCATAAAAATCATTATTTATGTTAGCTTGCAGTGGGATTATTCTTTTAACTTGAATGAATTAAATAAATATTTCGAACTTTCTGTTTTAATTTTGAATATGTTAAATATTAACAGATACACAACCTGCATAAACAAAAGCTCTTTGTGGACAGTCAATTTTTAAGAGAGTAAAGCAGCCCAGAGATCAGAAAGTTTAAGAACCATTGATGTTTGTCATGTACTGGAAGGTGAAGATTTGCTCGCAGAGAAACACTGAGAGGTTGGACGCATCAGAAGTGGAGGTGGAGAGTTATGTTGTTGGGGGTGGAGAGTTATTATGTTGTAAATATAATCTTACACCTATATTCACTTAATCATTTTATAAGTATTTTCTCATTTGACTATCCTTTGAAATCATTATATTTAATGGAACAAAATATTCCATTTAGATTATATAATAATGTATTTAGCCAATCTGCTATAGTTAGATGTGAAGAGTTTTCCCCTCATTTTTCCTCTTTTATAATGAACGTTTGGCTATACCTCTCTATCTCTCTCTGTTACTTTATTCTGCACACACATGCACGCACGCACACAAATGCAAGAACTATGCATATGTACTTGTCCACATCACTGGTTCAAAAGTATTCATTTCACTGACGGAAATAAATACTGCAAAGATGTAACTTCCTTTCGAACTAACCTAAAAATTTATTGGTATTACTGTTGTTAAATTTATTGGCAATTCTGATAAAAGTGCCAATAGTTTTTTTTAAAACATGATTAAATGAGCCTAAATTTCATCTGGATAAATTAATGGCTTAGACAGATTTTGAAAATTAAGACATAATTGATGAAGATGAATGGTGGTGACAGCAGGTATTAAAATGCATTGTAAAACAAAAGTAATTAAAACAGCATGGTTTTGTCGTAAGGGAGGAATGAAATTCCTGGGAAATACTGTCTGGCATATATAAAAACTTAGTATATGATTAAAGGCAGTATCACAAATATATAGTGACATTAATTAATATTCAATAAATGGTGCAGCTATCATTAGCTCTTTGGAAAACAATAAATAAAAACAAAAACAAAAACGCAAATCTCATTTCTAAAGTTAGTGAGATTAAAATTAGAAGAAAAGATGTATGGTGCCATCTAGTGGTGAAATAGGTAACTACATACAGTTATCGTTCAATGTAGCTTCTAATGGCAGAAATTAAAACAGGATGGAGACTTACAGGGAGGTAGAATATTCAATAAAAAGGTTTACACATCACACCTCAGCACTAATTTTTTAAAAAGTTTGTTGATACTGACAAGATGATTTCACTGTTTCAGAGAATATTATAAATGGTAGCCTATGCAGTGATCCTAAGTGAACATAAAAGAATTACATTTCCAGACATTCACATAAACAAGCATGCCAACCTGTCAGACTTTTTTTAGTAACACAATGAAACAAAAGAACAATTTGAGTAAAAGCATGCTGATTGGAAATTCATATACGGGAGCAGAGCCTGCCAGCCGTTGTGGTTTTGAATAAAGAACACACGCAGTCAGAGAACCCGTCCTCTGCACTGTGGAGCCTAATGGGGGTCCAGAGCTAGCCCCGGGCTTCGTAGTGTGGCTGCGGAGTTCCTCAGTGACACTGCAACTCTCCTCCCTGACCCCAGGCACAAGCTCCACGCAGGCACGCATCTCCACACGGGCTGCCGGCCTCCGTCTTCCCACCAACCCATTTGGGTTGCTGCAAGGACACACGGGCTAATCTGCAGAGCAGCCCTTCCTTCCACGTCTGGGAACTCGCCCTGCTTCCCCATCCGGCGGCGGCAGCAGCCTTGCCCTGTTGTGACTTGCTCTGCTCCCTGGCCACGGCTCCTGGGTCCAGAGATGAGCCTCTGGACTAAAAGCGGGGCCTCTAAGTCCCCTTCATTGGGATTTTGGACTTGGAAGCCAGTGACGTGGGCCGGTCTGTCCCTGGGTTGTCAAGACGGAGAGCTTCGAATTCAGAAGCTTTGAGGGACCATCCATGAAAGCTGGAGAAACGGAAACAGCCAGTGGAGGGGACGAAGGCGGCAAGAGCAGGACTGGGAGGGGACGGGCGCAGCCACGATGACCCCTCCCTCGCTTCGCTGCTTCGCTCCGCCTGGACGTCGGTCACTCCTCGGATTCCCAGTACTCTTCTGATAAGCCCTTCCTTTTGCTGAAGCAAGTGGAAATGTTTTCCTGTCCTTCGATGTCAAAAGTGTACTAATAAATCTCTAGAAAGGACAAAGCTAATCTCTGTCGTTTAATGGCTGTCTATTACCATCACACCAAGTCCAAATTCTTTAGCATGGCCTAGGAGGCACCTTGTGACCTCTGCGGTCTCGTCTGTGACTTTCCCTCACCCTCTCCTTCCTCCCACGCCTCCTCTCTCCGCCCCCCACCCCTGCTCTCCCCGCTCCAGCCGTCTCCAATGCCGCTCCTTCCCATGCCCTGGCATTCTGCCAGCCCCGCGGCCAGGCGCTTCCCTCCACCACTCCTCCTCCTGGAGAAGTTCCTATTCATCCTCGGATCCGGCTTAGGCATCATTTCCCCCGGACATCCTCCTAGGTGCCCTAAGGCCAGGCTGGTTGCTGCTCTTGCATTACCCCACAGCACCTCGTCCCTAACCCCCTTACAGCTTTCATCACAGTGGCATCAAAATGGCCTATTTGGGTGGGACTCTGAGCTTTGTAAGAAAAGGACAGTATTTGCCTCACTGTCATCTCCCCAGTGCGTTGTACCTAACCTAGAATACAATCCTGACTCAAACATTTGTTCAATGAACAAATGAATATATACAGCGAACCATGTCTGTTATCTAAGTGAGAAATGCTAAGGCCCAAGTAAGCTGTAAATCTTTGCGCAGCAAAGTGTCCAATCCGCCTCGTTTCTGCTTAGACTGGGGTCTGTAAATCTCTAATAACATTTTCGAGAGCTGCTGTCTCAGGTTTCACAACCAGACAAATACTTTTAATGTATGCAACTTTCTCTTAAGCTAAATCAAAGCTAAATGCACATGAATCGATATAAGGATTATCTATATTTTGTGGACATGGGTGGTCCAGACACCCACAAGGAGATAAATAAATGTTTGAGGTGGGTCCTTCAATGATTTTTACAACGGATGCCAATTTGGCAAGCTTGACTGGGCCCTACCAGTGTGAGGAACCATGATTTTGGTATGATGTTGGGGAATTTGTGGCTTCCATCTGCTGGTTATCTCACAAAATGTAGAGCTGAGAAAAATCACATACTGATTAAATCATAGAATCCCACACTTGGAAGGGACTTCATGAGATGATCTGGGCCCGCCTCCTGAAGGTCAATGCATAAATCATCTTGTGCAGATGGCTGTTTATACTATTTTTAAAGCTCTTTAAGGATGGAGATTACACAGCTTCCCTTGGTAGTCTGATCTTCATGGTCAAGAACTTCCTTTTTTAAAAGCCCAGGTCCTCACTGCAGTTTGGCTCATTTCCTCTTTTTTTCAGCTCTCTGTGAACATGGAGAGAACATGATTAACCTTCCCTGCTAATTATCTCTGGCCCACACCCCATACCCTCGCAATTAATTATTAAGATTTATGCTATTTTTCCCCCCTCCCAAGCTACACAGTTCCAATTCCCTTATTTTTCAGAGGACATATTTTTCCCCTTCAATTATTCTTGTATTTTATATTTTTTTCTCCTTAGAGTCTATGCCACAGCTCACTATATAAAACCCGTAATCGCATTTCTCCTTAAGTCCTAATCAGCTGTAAATAAATAGCAAAGCTTGCTTCTTATCTTATTCCAGTATCATATTTTCTGTTTAAATC
Source organism: Indri indri (assembly GCA_004363605.1). Taxonomy (NCBI): domain Eukaryota; kingdom Metazoa; phylum Chordata; class Mammalia; order Primates; family Indriidae; genus Indri; species Indri indri. The sequence goes on from RJWJ010001186.1 coordinate 54,124, forward strand.
GCAGCATTTCCTTTTTGTTTCTGGTATAGATTATGTTTCCCAGTAAATCTCAAGCCTTTTATTATCGAACTGTTACTTTCTACATGTCATTCGTATCTGTGTAATTTGTCCCGGGTTTTTTGATAGACTGAATAAGTAATCCCCTAACCCCCAAAGATGTCCATATCTTGATCCCTAGAACGGTGAATATGTTACCTTGCCTGGCAAAAGGAATTTCAAGGTTCTGATTAAGGATTTTGAGATGGGGAGGTTATCCTGGACTATCCAGGGAGTTCAGTGTAATCACAGGGGTCCTTATAAAATGCAGGCTGGAGGACCAGGGTCTGAGAGAAAAGACAGGAGCAGAGATTGGAGTGATGGGCTTTGAAGAGGGAGGAAGCCAAGCAGCTCAGCCTCTAGAAGCTGGAGGAAGCAAGGGAATGAATCCTTCCCTGGGACTCCCATGGAGAACACGGCCCTGCCAACACCTTGATTTCAGCCCATTGAAACCCAATTGGGGTTTCTGACTTGCAAAACTATTATTATAACTCTATAATTCATTTGTATTGTTTTAAGCAACTAAGTTTGCAGTAATTTCTTGCAGCAGCAATAGGAAACAAATATAGTTTATAAATGAAAGTATGTGTGTTTGTCTTGAACTTCATGGTTTTATTTAACAGACCATTTTTGGATTTATAAAGGTTTCTTGGTATCATGTCATCATCCAAAGTCACAGCAAAATTAGTGGGAGTTTACTAGACTGTTGATAACCTTAACCCCTTATCAGTTGTGCAAGAGGAATTTATGTACTAGAGAATTCTGTTTATTGAAAGGGCTCTATGTGCTAGATATTGCACCATAAGCTTAGAATACGCTGTCTCACTCAAGTGCCCCAACAAAACCATGAAGCAGGGTTTATTATTCACATTCTACTGGGGCTTGGAGCAAGGACGCAGCAGAGCTAGTTGCTGGCAGAGCTGACAGTCCCAGGCTGCCTGACTTAAAATCCCTTCTTCTCGCTACTCTAGCACTATGACCTGCCACTGTACCATGCCCAATTTCCCTAGCGTGAGTACAAAATTGGGAAGAATTTGAAGCATCATGAATTTTCAAGAAAGATGTGTTACTATAAATGTAACTTACTTGGAAAAAAAAACAAAACAAAACTGGTTTCCTAGAAATGCCATGTATTTGTTCCAGATGTCAGATGGAAATGATTTCAAAAATCAAAAACAAAATTATAATAGTTGGAAAAGTGAGGGGAATCACTCAAAAACAGTGGGGGAAAACCAAAGTTCTCTCTGGCTTGTAAGGACCCTATAATTTCCCTGGAGAAATATCGTTTCTAAAGAGTAAAACTTCTGAATTAGTTTTCAGCAAAGTATGATTTAAATTCTTCTTCTGCCCTGTGAAAGTTTCTGACATGGTGTTGTTCTTCAGTCAAGTTTTGTTACCCACGTAATTTGACATGTGAGACAACGAGAGATGCTATTTTACTTCCGTGACCTTCTTCCTTTTCTTGGTTCTCTCTGTTTGGAAGAGAGGAGAGTGCAATTTTATTTTTAATGCTAATCTTTCCCAACTATGCTCCCCATGTGGTCTGCCAAGGCTGGGAGGACGTATGTGTTTGTTCTCAAGTCATCTCATCTTAAACCAACCAACAAATATTTGATCAGCCAACAGCCACTCCTTGGTTCTGCTAATCAGCCCTCTTCCTCCCCCTTTTTACTGAATAATTAATAAATTTTCTCAATTTCACACGGAACACTGTGCAGACATAGCTTCAAGCTCCACCCCTCTTCCAACCAGACTACTGCTTCTGTGTCCCTCTTATACAGAAAACTTACAGAGGCCCTCACTCCTTTTCTTCCTCGCAAATCTTGCAAGACCGCAGTGGTCTACACTGTCATCTGCACCCCTCATGTCCTTGTCTCTTCTTAGTTCACTATAATTCAATCTGCTCCATCGTTCCTTAGTGAGACAATAAAACTTGTCCTACAAACACTCGGACTCTTGTGGGAATGGGAGTAGTTATCATTCACATGTCCCAAACTAAGCCTCCTGTTTCCCCTCCAACCTCTAAAACCTGCTCCTCGTCCAGTATTTACCATTTAGATGACAAGCCAGAACTCTAGGATGTAACTCTGTACTGCCTTCTTTTACCTGTGCCATCTCTTTAATATTTCGCCTACTTGCTCCTTCTTATTCACTCAGTTTTTTAATTCAAGTCTTCATCATTTTTTGCAACCGAATTACTGAAACATTCCCCAAACTGCTACTTCCCTCCAATCTCTAAGTTGTTTTATGAAATGAATAGTTCATTCCAGGTAAAAGAAGAAAGAAGAAAGGAGGGGGGCTGTTCAGGTGCAGGAGGAGACATAGATATTTGTCTCTAAAGCAAAAGACATCTAGAGCAATGAGATGGCCAAAAGAAGAATTAAAAAAAACAAAACAAAACTGGCAAGAGAAATCAAAATGAGACTGAAGATATGGGCTAAAATATAAGAAACACAGTGACAGGTTTAAATATATGGGGGCTAGCATGCTTCTAAACACTCCAACCTCCCAGAATACTATGGTATTGGACACCAGTAGATGAAATGTAGTCTATGTGAACTATTATATATTATGCCATGAGAGTGTTTATGGTGGTGAGAGGAATCACCACCTATGGCTCCAAAATAATGGATTATTATTATTACTATTATTATCATTATTTTGTCTTTATAGCTATTTATTGCAAACTTGGAACACGTTAGCCTTCATCTCTCTTTCTGCATCTTTATTTCATTTATAATTTATTATGACACACTTAAGACATCCAAAGATATGAAGAATGGTTAAATGAACACCCATATACTCACCTCCAACCTGAAAATATAAAATTTCAAATGCCATAGCAATTGGAGCACTGTGCGCAGTATCCCCTTCTCCACCTGACTCCCAACCAGAGGTGACCCACTATTCTGACATTTGTGTTCTTTCATTCTTGTGTACATTTACTTTAAATACCCAAATTGCAATGGCTGTCACTTACCTAATGTAGTATCTCAGCTACTCCGCCCAATCGCTGAAGTCAAAAACTTAGGAGTAATCCTTGATCCATCCCTTTTTCCATTCTGTGGTGTGTTGATGCAGGCTTGCGTCCTGGGGAGAGGTGATTGTGCGCATCGTTTCCCAAATCCATGCTCAGTTTGAGATCTGCCATGATGGAAGTAGTCAGTTACATCATGAAAATTGGCAAGTGCTACAAATCAGGGGTCTCTCCCCACCTTGCCAGGAGGCCGGGCTACAAACATTTACCAGCTGCTGCCCGCTGCCCACTGCTCATCTCCCACATCCAACTAGTTCTGTTAGTTCTCCCTACAGATTGTATTTCGGATTTGCCCATTGGTCTCAGATTGCCACATCCTTGGCCAAACCACATTATCTTTTGCCTTTTTGGTTTTCTTTTATATTAAGAAAATTTTCAGGCCAGGTGTGGTGTCTCACACCTGTAGTCCCACACTTTGGGAGGCAGAGGTGGGAGGATTGTTTGAGGCCAGGAGTTCAAGATCAACTTGGGCAACATAGCAAGACCTCAACTCCTAAAAAAAAAAAAAAAAAAAGAAAAGAAAAGAAAAAGCCGGGCACTGCACTCCAGCCTGGACAACAGAGCAATACCCTGTTTCTTAAATTTTTTTTCCCCAAACACAAACAAAAGTAAAGAGAATAGTGTAGCCAGGGCTCCTTGAGATTTGAGTGCAGCATTTTTAAATGACTAAAATAATGTAAAATTCGACTAGGCCCTTGCTTGTCTGCACATGGTAACTGCGTGCTTCCTGCCCAGCACCCCTGTTCTCACAGTGATTATTCACTGCTGATATACTGTTTCTTTGTCAAGCAAGAGGAGATAACTCCGGGGTTCCAAGGAAAATCTGTGAGTTTGTTTTGCAGAAGCAGTGAATGCCCTTGAGAAAGTTGTGACTCACTGCTGATGCCCAGACATCTGGTTACTCAAAGCATTACCTGAGACTAAAAGCAAGACAGACTTCCCGCTTCAGTTCCCTCCCCCCATCCCATAATCCCAGCCAGATCAAAGCTCCCTGCTTTATTTCTTCGGGAGGATGGATCTGAGGGATTTTGCTCTCCTGTCTTCTCAACTGCTGCCAAATTGAATAAACCTTCCTCCATCTCCAAGCACCGGTGTCAGAGTGCTTGGCTTTAGCTGCGCATCCTGCACACGAGCCTGAGTCTGGGCTTCTACAACAGCAGCGTAATAAACTCCCATCCACTCCTCACCCAACTTCAGCGATTATGGACATTTTTCTAGCTGTATTTTATTTATTTCCCTTTCCTATTTGTTTTTTTCCTGGAGGGAAAGGGGCCGGAGTAATTGAAAGCAAATCGCATATCATTTTACCCATAAATTCTTAATACGTATCTCTAAATTACATCTATATCAGGCCATTATTACACTCTTAAAAATTAACTATTATCCCTTAATATTATTTAACATCCTAATTATTTTCAAATATCTCCAATTTTATCAAAATATCTTTCTGTAGTTTGAAACAGGATCCAAATGCGGTCCACAATTTGTTGCCTTTGGTTGTTATATCTTTACTGTCTCTTTTATTCTGCAACAGATCCCTTCCTTTTTTAAAAAAATTATCTGATAGAGAAACTGGATAATTTGTCCTATAGAATATTGTACATTTTGCTATTGGTTCACAGCTACCCCCATATTTTTTATTAACTGGTATTTAGCTTAAGAGGTTGCATGAAATTCAGGTTCAATTTTTTAGGCAGGGCGAGGGGATGGTGTGTTCTACTGCCTCACATGATGATTAGCAGGTTCACGTGTCCTTATTCTGATGCTTGCAACCTAGTTCCCCATTAACTTTTCACCCAATGGTTTTAGTATCTTTTGATGATAATCATTTGGATCCATTATTTTATTAGAGGTTGAAAAATGGTCATTTTTCTAATTCTATAATTTTCTTTTTATTATTTAGCTGGAATTCTATAAGATTTTCTCTCACCAACTATTTAGTTACCGTAAATAACAATTGGTGCAGAAAAGGTATAATAAATATTTGCTTCTGTTCCTATATCTATCATTTGTTTAGAGTAATGTGTTGATATCTCAGCAATCAATGATAATGAATATTTTAATTGTTTATATAGAAAAAAATCTAAACTTACAAAAAAGCTGAAGGAATAGTGCAATGAAAACTTGTATGTTATTCACATTCTAGGTCCAGCAGTTGTTAAGCTTTTGAATTAGAAATAATATCTCAATGTAATTTTATTTTGTTCTATTCATATAAATTTTACATATTTAAATTTTATTTATTAAGGCATAGTTTATATACAGTGAAATGCACAGATCTTTAGTGTTCATTTTGATGACTTTCTTTCTTTCTTTCTTTTTTTTTTTTTTGAGATAAGATCTCACTCTGTAGCCCAGGCTGGAGTGCAGCGGTGTGATCACAACTCACTGCAGCCTCCAACTCCCAGGCTCAAGTGATCCTCCTGGTCAGCCCTCCTAGAGCAGCTAGGACAACACATGTGTGCCACCACACCTGACTAATTATTTTGTTTTTTGTAGAGATGGGATTCTTGCTATGTTGTCCAGTCTGGTCTTGAACTCCTGGCCTCAAGTGATCTTCCTGCCTTGGCCTTCGAAAGCGCTGGGATTACAGGCGTGAGTCACCATGCCTGGCCTTATATAATATATTCCTATTATCATTTTATTGTCTATAAGGTGTTTAGAGATGTCTACTTTTATTATAGATATTGGAAATTTTTCCTCCTTTTTTTGACAAGTTTTGCTAGGAATTTTAAAATTTTATTAACCTATTCAGAGCCAACTTTTAGCTTTGCTAGATTTGTATTACAGATTTTTTCCTTTTTTATTATTTTCTTCTCTTTTTATTTCCTTTCTTTTACTTTTTGAGATTTTCCATCCTTTTTTTCTTCAGCTCTTTGAGGTAATTTTTTAGGCCCTTGGTTTTTAAGCTTCCTTCTTTCCTACCATTGCATTTAAAGTGATATTTACCTCTTAAACACTGCTTTAATTGCATCTCAAGTTTGAATTTACTGTGTCTTTATTATCATAGAATTCAAGATACATTTTCAATTTCGTTTATAATTTTTTCTTTGATTCATGGGTTATTTAGAAGTGATTGCCTAATTTCAAGCAGTTGTGAATTTTAATATATCTTCTGTTACTGATTTTTAATTCCACTACGGTCAGAGAACATACTCTGAATGATCTAATCTCTAATATTAGCTGAAGTTTTTCAATCCAGCATAAAGTCATTCTTGATAAATATTGTATGTGCACATGGAAAGAATGGTCATTCTGTTGTTATTGGGTGTGATGTTTTATAAATATTAAGTTTATTTTGTTGGTTGTGTTTATCAGATCTTACTGATTTCTCTGTCTGGTCTGTCAGCTATTGAACAAGTTGTTTTGGTCTTTCACTATAACTGCACATTTGTCCACTTCTGTTAATTCTGCCATTTTAAACCTCATCTATTTTTTTTGTTTGTTTGTTTGAGACAGAGTCTCACTCTGTTGCCCGGGCTAGAGTGCGGTGGCATCAGCCTAGCTCACAGCAACCTCAAACTCCTCGGCTCAAGTGATCCTCCTGCCTCAGCCTCCCAAGTAGCTGGGACTACAGGCATGCGCCATCATGCCCGGCTAATTTTTTCTATATATTTTTAGCTGTCCAGCCAATTTCTTTCTATTTTTAGTAGAGATGGGGTCCTACTCTTGCTCAGGCTGGTTTCAAACTCCTGAGCTCAAACGATCCACCCGCCTCGGCTTCCCATTAAACCTCATCTATTTTTGAAGCTAGTATTTGTTGCATAAAAATTTAGAATAATTATATATTATTGGTGGATTGATTCCTTATCGGTTTTAAATGCCCATCTTTATCTCTAGTAATTCTAGTTTTTTATTTTTATTTTATTTAATTTTAATTTTTTTTTTTTGGAGACAGAGTCTCGCTGTTGCCCAGGCTAGAGTGCCATGGCGTCAGACTAGCTCATGGCAACCTCAAACTCTTGGGCTCAAGCAATCCTACTGCCTCAGCCTCCTGAGTAGCTGGGACTACAAGCATGTGCCACCATGCCCGGCTAATTTTTTCTATATATTTTTAGTTGTCCGGCTAATTTCTTTCTATTTTTAGTAGAGATGGGGTCTCACTCTTGCTCAGGCTGGTCTCGAACTCCTGACCTTGAGCGATCCACCTGCCTTGGCCTCCCAGAGTGCTGCGATTACAGGCATGAACTGCCATGCCTGGCCTAATTCTAGTTTTTTAAGTCTACTTCCTGATGTTAATATAGCCATACAAGCTTTCTAGTGTTAGTATTTACATGTTATAAAGTTTGACACCTTTTTATTTTAATTTTTTATGTACTTACATGTGAAATATATCTGTCTCTTGTAATAATTAGTTGAATTTTTTTCTCTCTCTCTTTTTTTTTTTTCGGAGATAAGGTCTTGCTCTGTTACCTAGGCTGGAGGGCAGTGGCACAATCATAACTCATGGCAGCCTCGAACACCTGGGCTCAAGCAATCCTCTTGCCTCGGCCTCCAAAGGGCTGGGATTATAGGCATGAGCCACTGTGCCTGGCCAGGTTGAATTTTTTAATAAAATTGGATCACCTTAGACTTCGATTAGAATATTTAGTTCATTTATATTTACTGTAAAGCTAAAATATATTTAGTTTTTTATAAATATGTTTAATTTTAGTATATTTTGGATTGTATATGCCATCTTACTCTGATTTCTTCTTGAACTACAGTCAATCTTCATAATTCACAGATTTCATATTTGCAAATTCACCTACTTGCTAAAATTTATTTGTAACCTCAAATCAGTATAGCACTTTCATTGTTATTCATGGACATACACAGAGTGGTGAAAAATTTTAGTCATCCAGTGCACACGCTCCCAGCTGAGGTTAAAAGAGGTGACACTGCCTTGTTTCAGCTCTCATACTGTAAACCAATGTCTTTTCCGAGGTCTATTCAGTACCACCCCTTTCACATTTTCATACTTTTTGTGGGTGATTTCTCTGTTTACAATGGTTCCCAATATAGAGTTGAAGCTGCCTAGTGTTCATAAGTGCAAGACGTACCTAAACTTGTGGATTCATGAGGTGACTACTAATTTTAAAAAAAGCATAGCAGGAGGCTGGAAGTTAAAAAACTATGCAGATACATAACCCAAGGACAAGAAATATTAAACCTTTCTCAGCTAGTGCAGTCTGGCTTGCATATTTTAAAAAGTGATATGGCAGGAAAAGGTTAAATTCGTAGGTCAAGGCAGATTCTGTAGATCAGGAGGCTGCAGAAAAAAATTTAAAATACCTGTTAGGTGTTATGAAGGAAAAGGTTATGTGGAAGAGCAGGTTTTCAGTGCTGATGAGACTGGCTTGTCTCGTAAGGACGTCAGCAAAGAAACCTATACAAGGCAAATGGTGTTTCAATGTTACCTGAGGCTTGCAGGAACTTAAATTTGTATTCTCCCTACGAGTAATAGTTCAGTATTCACTAATTCCGTGTTCATGGTAACTTCACAGAACATAAATACCTTGAATTAATGAGCATTGACTGTATTTGCTTTATGTTTCTTTTAATTTATTTTCTTTCTGAAGGCTCCTGATGTTATGTATTTGTTTATAACCTTCTAATATACTAAATTGTCTTATTGTTTGTAGCATTTTTCTACAGATTTTTTTGAGTTCTTCAGATACACAAACACATCATTCTTAAATAGATATAGTTTTATTATATCTGTTCTGATTGTGCACTTTCTCTTGTTTAATTGTATTTCTTTCTTTTTTTCTTTTTGAGACAGAGTCTCACTCTGTTGCCTGAGCTAGACTGTGGTGGCATCAGCCTAGCTCACAGCAACCTCAGACTCCTGGGCTCAAGCGATCCTGCTGCCTCAGCCTCCCGAGTAGCTGGGACTACAGGCAAGTGCCACCATGCCCAGATAATTTTTTTTTCTATGTATTTTTAGGTGTCCAGCTAATTTCTTTTTATTTTTAGTAGAGATGGGGTCTCGCTCTTGCTCAGGCTGGTCTCGCACTCTGGACCTCCAGTGATCTTCCTGCCTCAGCCTCCCAGAGTGCTAGAATTACAGGCGTGAGCCACCGCGCCCGGCCTAATTGTATTTCTTAACACCTCTAAAACAATGTTGAATAGTAGCCAAAGTAATGAGTGCATTTCTTTGTTTCTGGCTGTCATGTGAACTCCTCCAATATTCCCCATTAAGTAAACTGCAGATTTTTAGACTCTTGCCCTTATTTGCAAACTTTGGAATCTTATTGGTAAGTCTACCTTATAGGACCACTATAGAGACTGAGAAATTGAGTTGGCAAAGCTGAATACAGCAAAGAAAAATCTCAGGCTTGGCAATCAGCATCAGACTGGCCCAAGTTGCTGGTTATTGCAGGATAGGGAGACCAGGTGCCAGTCAGGTGTGGTGTGTAAGTAAAGTGGACCAGAGGTAAGTACCTAGATGTGCACATTATGTGAGTGGGGTATGTGAGCACGCATGGGTGTATGTTGGGGGCACTCTGGAGAGCTGGGGAGCACTTGGCCCTTTAGAAAGAGGCAGCTGTTACTTAGCTCCAGGACAGATTTGCTTTTTGGGTCTAAGAAGCCAGAAATCAAAAGTTTTATATAAAAGACCCTGATTTTTCAATGTTGGCTCAAAATGTTAAAGTACAGTGCAACCATTCGAAACATGAAGTCATGCCGAGGCACCAGCTTTGACTTGCGGGCTACTGGCTTAGGAAGGAGGGGTTTAGGGAAGGACTAGGGGCATGAGAAAAGGGAGCCTATAGAGAGAAAACAGACAATGGTAAAGAGCTTGAAAATTTTATTTAAGTGTGTCTTTGATATACTGAAAGTGGAGCATTTTATGACAAAAGTTTCAAGAAGAAAATTCTCTTTCCAGTTTTACCACTATGGTTACCAGTTCTTCCTTTCTCCTATTATGATAATGCAGATATGTTGTGATTGGAATAATTTACTTAAAAATTATATTCTAGAAAAATAATTTCATTGCTAACAGTAAACAGGCTGGGGTACTTCATCCAAAATAAGAAGAAAATAAGAGAATCCAGTACTTTTATATTTCAAAGCTGATATTTTGCAATATTTTGATAATAGTTTATTCCATTTACAATCTTTTGGCTACACAATGCTAAAAGATAATTTACTTATTGGCATGCAAAGCAATATGGCTTCAGAATACACCTCTCAAATTTACAGAACTTAAAATTTCAAACATCCCAAGTGGCTGGCAGGTGATGTTGTGAAGATAGTCTTGAATAGCGATGTACTTATTTCCTAGAGATAAAAAACAAAAGACAATGATTTAACATAACTATAATAACCAGATGATATAGTTAACTTATACCGGAAAATTTTCAATGATTTATTTTGATAAAAATTGTTTATCAGTCCCTTTATCTGTAAATCCCTCCATCTTTGGACTCTTTAAATATTTTCATGTAAAGATTATTTATCCTAAAGTCTGCCCATGAAAAAAAAATTTTATGAATAATTATAAAAACAATGAAAATCCATCAAGATAAGTGGTTATTTTGGTGTTCAAAAACTGGTGTTCAATTTTTACTGCTATGCCTATTAAATTAAGTATATAATACTATATATACTGCATTTCACCTTTGTGCTAAAATTTCAGCACATATAGCAATTTTTAAGGTGACATTAATGTGTGAATGATTTAACACCTCCATTTTTCATTCATACCTGTGTTCTTGGTGACTTCTCTCTCATAGATAGTAAATGTTTTTCGAATAAGTGAGTAAATGGATAAAAACCATAATGATAAAAAACAAATATAATAATGTATTCTCACATGATTTAAACATGCATAATTTTTATTACGTAATGCAAGGGCAAGACTCTCTCCCCGACATGGAGAGCAGTATGATAAACAATATTTATAAAAGTTCTCATAGTCTTCAGAATTAACTGAAAAGCAGTCACCTGTCAGTGATTTTATTCTGGATCAACCAGTTTATGAAGTCCCTGGTGGCTAGATTATCAAGAACTGTGTTCATCTCATCAGAGAAAGAACCATCAGCATGTCTGCGGCCAAGTTCTTCAACAATGGTGACTTCTTCGGGGAAACTAAGAAAATGAGAATTAAAATCAGCATTTTATTAGACATTTTTAGTAAATGCATTTTCAGTAAAAGCATTTTCAGTCAATGCTTATGAATTGCCTACCATTGGTAACATGCACAAGTGTCGTTGAGAAAACAGTAAAGAATTCTGCTTATAGAGGGCCTACTATGAAATGCCTCAAAAACCCACGAGAACAGGTGACTGTTGGGAAAGTATAAAGTAGCAGAGCTGTGCTCTGAAACCAAGCCTGTGTAACTTTATGCCCTTTTTAATATTTCCGGTTGCTTCAAAGATTTTAGTATATTGGCAATACAGAAGCTATCGTTGAGACTATTTATTTGTCTGTAATTCAACAAAATATATCATATCCCATAAAATCAGAGATTGTCAGAACAGCCTTGTAAAATTACTATTAAGGGATTAAAGCTCGGTATATATTCGGCTTTTTTTTTTTTTTTTTTTTTTTTTTTTTTTTTTTTTTTTTTTTTTTTTTTTTTTGCTGGCTTCTAGCAGCAGACTTTTTGATATCCCTTTAAAGTACTATAAAATATCCTCAAGTGTAAGCAACTATTTCACCATTGGTTTTGTAAGTTAGATTGTTAATGTTTTAAAAATCAGACACAATACTAGTTCCCCTTCATCCTGAGATCTTGTTAAGTCTCAATAAGCTTGTTGTAAATCTAATTTAAAAATCAATAAATTTCCTGGCTCTCATATTTCAAATGCCAATCAAAATGGTCACAAGAAAATGAGATGGTTCAGGGATCTGTTTGGTTGTGTTAAGAACCAAGCAAGTAACTAACAGTCTTAGTCTCATTTTCAACTTTGATTATGTAATGGGTATCTACATGATAGCCCCATAAAATGTTGTTGTTAAATACATGAATATTTCTGCATATCTGTACTTTATTGTTTTATTAATGTCTTACATATGGTTCCATGCAATCTTCATCACATTTTTATCTGTTTGTTGATACATAAATATGTGTTGATCACATATGTGAATACTTAAAGGCAAATTTTAGATATTAAAAGTTTTATTTAAATACTTAAATATTTAAAGTTCTTGCATTATTTCTTCTTTTTTCTTTATCTCCAGCTTTCCTGGGACAGTCCTAGCTTAAACTTGTCTCAGTGTAGTTATCAAAAGCATTTACTCTCAGAGGCATCCTGGCTTGGACAAGAAATTCATACCTGGTTATAACACAACTATAATGAGAAATAAAAATGTAACCTATGTGGCTCTATTTTAATACTCCCTACCAAAAGTGACATGGACTAGACTTTATTTTATACTGTTTTTCACCGATAGGAGTAATTTCTTGACTTTGCGAGACTATACTAAGTGCTTCTGTATTCCAGACCCAGATATAGATAACTGGAGTCTTAAATTTTTTGCATCGAGGAAAAAAAACGTCAAATAAGAATGTAAAGACTTACTCTCGCCTTCCTCGGCCTTTCACCAGCCAAGCAATGAATTCCTTGGCAGCTTGGCCTTCCAAATAAGAACTTACATCACTGGTAAAGGTCCCTTCAGCATGTCTCTCAAATTCATCATGACGTTTGGCAATGTTATTCCTGAAAGAAATGTGAAAGTTAAATTGAAGATCTGTCTCTTTGGCAATATGGTTCTCACCTTTAAGTAGTGGCAACTTTGGGATCGAGATTCTATGTAGAAAGGGCGTAGAAAGTTTAGGAGTGGCTAGGGATTCGTCTTGAAGCTACATTGCTTATCTGGATTGCAGATTGGTGGGAGAGGGCTAATCACAGTGAAGGAGGGGCTAACCTCTCTTCCCTTCCTGGCATTCCCATTTCCACCTCCCCTGAGTATCTCTGCCGTTGGTTATTAAAGCTGTGTCTCTTTTACTTTAGTCTTGATGGGTAGAGCTATCTACTGTGCTATGCTAGGCATACACACAAAGCAGCTGTTTGTGATCAGTAAATATGGGTCAGAGTTAGATAATGGATTCAAGGAAAAGCAAAGGACTATCTCAAAATGTCATCCAAAGGACCACATGATAATGGATTCAAGAAAATGTGTTCTGCTAGCAAAGAGGAAAGCGAAGGAGCTGAGCCCATATCAGCATCAAGTGCGTGCAGAGCACTCTGTGGAGGTGAGATGTCAGCCGCTCTCAGTCTGCCCAGGGTGTGTTAATATTACCCCTGCAAGATTTCATCTGAAACACATAGCAGACACTGCCTAAGAGTGAGGATTGCTTTACACTCATTTACCAAGTTGTGGCACTCCCATTCTAGAAGATGAGGACAGTTGTTTTCATTTTTATAAATTTGCGATTTCTCTGTAGTCCTTGGCAGGGACCTCTCCCAAGTTCTGCTCTGACCGTGACAGCCGTCTTCCTGCAGTTGTATCCTCCACTTTAAGAAACTTTGGTTACCAACTCTATTTCTCCTGTTCCTCCTGCTTGCTTGAGCGCTCACGCTCTCTCTCTCTCTCTCTCTCTCTCTCTCTCTCTCTCTCTCTCTCTCTCTCTCTCTCTCTCTCTCTCCCGCTCCCTTCTCCATTCTCTCCAGACAAATCTATGTCCTTTTCCTGATTTTCAGATTCCTTCAGCTACTTTGTATGCATAACTGCCTTCCCCTTGTGGGCCACCCTCCAAAAAAATTGTGAAATTCCACCATCTCTGTGAAACCCTTGCGGATAATTTCCTCCAGTAGCCTAGATGCAGCAAAAAACCCCAACACTCCTCAAAGAAAATCCAACATTAAAATGTATGCCTTACGATAGGCTTGTGTTCTTATTTGCTGTCTTCTCTCTTTATGCTGTGCAGCTAGGCTGTAATTTTAAATGCATATCTTAGATTTTATTCTACAAGAAAAGGAATGCATCTGCTTCCATTCCTTACCCTTGGCTAGGGGATAATTTAATGTGATCATAGTCATAGGTTTGAACCCCATAAAGGAATGTTATATTTGCTCTATTTTTTTTTTTTTGTAGTAATTAGCTTCTTAACCCTGCAGGTCCACAAAAATCAGTTTTCAATTTTAAGAGAAAATGGGTAAGAAGGTAAATATTGCTAAGACTGTAGTTGGGAAGAAAATTTAAAGTCTATGTCACATTGGAGAGTGCATAAGAAGTTTGGAGGGGTGAGAGGTGAGACATTCAGAGGCATAATACAAAGTATAGCATCTTCGACCTTGACAGTCATCAAAATTGAAAGCGTTTGTGGGCACTATTTGGTGAGTATGATGACTTAAGAAAGTCAGGAGAAATTGTAGGCATATTTAGTATATGTATGTGCAAGTTTTGGACCAGGTTTAGACTCTTACCTGTTTCTCTTGGTATTCATCAACCACTGCACGAAATCTTGGGCACGCCTGGAGTCCAGGTATTTGCTGTAGTCACTGGTAAATGTGCCCTGCGAGTGGCGCTTGTCTTCATTCATTGGATCAGGCTCATCAAGTGGGTCTGTCTGGGAAGCTGAGAATGATCTGTGAAGAACAGTGATTGGTGCAACATAAATCTCCCCTTGAGGTTAAACTCACTTGAGAAGCATCTTAACTACAAAACACAGGACCACAGGAAACAGTAATATTTCAGTAGGTAGTTTAGAGAGATCTTACTTAGCTTGTCATGGGAATCTGATAGTTTTAACATAGTTGAAGACATTCTTATTCCAAATTCTAGTAATGAGTTTCTCAACTGACTTCTTTCTTCTGAAACAGGATTAAATAAATCTTTTTCAACTAATTAATCTACTCATGATTATGCTAATAATGATGGAAGAGAGCAGTGACTTGAATATTTTAAGAGTAAAGAATCTCAAATCATTTGGGCAGCAGATTTATGTTCTCAATTCTGTTTCCCATGTATTAATATAAAAACAGAGGACTTACCTAGCTACATGGTAGCTAATAGTGGAAGGAAGACAACCGAAAGTTCAAAGAAACACAAGAAAGAGGATACTTGCTAATTTGAAATGCTATAGTGAATAATCCATATGCCAGTAATCAACAGTTGGTTGGCATGGTAAATATATGGGAAAATAGTCAATGCAATTAGTACTCAGAAGTGAAATACTATTTTTACCTGTCAAATCAGCAAAGATTAAATACTGGGGAGGAGATTGTGAAGAGCATTTCTATACTGCTGATGGAAGTGTGCATGTGTATGAATTTTCTGGAAAGCAAGTTGGCAAGATATTATAAAAGGTTTAAACTCATTCAAACCCTTCGACACAGAATTTCTACAACTAGAAATCTATCTGCAAAAAATTGTAAGAAATGTAAGGAAAAGTGTATATGTGAAATGTTATTTGCAACATTCTTTGTGGTAAAATTTGAAGACCTCTCAGTGTCCAATAGAAGAAGAATAGTTAAATAAATATTATACATTTATGAGATGAAGTGGTATGCAGCCTTACATCACATCTACATTAAATAGAAATTTGTAATCATATAATAAAAAGCTAATAGTGCAGTGTTAAAAGAAAAAGCATGATACAAAACTGTATAATGATCTGAGGGATATTTTATATATACAACATATATAAAATATAGGAAAGTAATACACCAACTTTTTATGTGGAATAATTTTCTTTGCACAGTGGAATTGTGAGTACTTAAAATTTTGTGCACATTTTTAATATTTTCCATCATGAACATGTATGACTTTTACAATTAGCAAGAAACATGTTATTTTAAAAAGGAATAAAAAAGAAAAAAGTTGGCGTGAATAATTAAAATAACCTACTATGTAGTGTGTGAGGAATGAATGGGTAAATAGGATCATCTGAAGAAATCAAAGAACTGTAATTCCCCATGTACATGTTTTTCAACATTTCCCGCCCCTTTGGTTATGAGATAATACACTCTAATCTATACTCCAGAAAAGTCTGCCTTTATCACAATGCCACTTTAAACATTCAAAAATTGTGCGAAGTATTTACTTTAAATGACAGAGACCCTATTCATTAATCAGTTTTCACAGGCTTTATTCTAACCATAATGCCATGTTAGCTCAAATCTAGAGATTTAATACCTGGATTTCTCCTCTGTGTTTTGAAGGGAACGTTGCCAGGTGCCTTGTACCAGCATCACAAACAATCCAGCCACAAAGTAAATGCTTTTCATTTTTGCTGCCTGTCAGAACACAGAGTGGGGGGGAACAGACAACAATATTTAAACATCTCAGGCTAAATTAGTTCGATTTTAACTAGGTAAATATTATAAATCGAAAGAAAAAGCTAGTTATCAATTTTATTGTGATTATATTTCCAGCTGAATTTCAAATAGTGGATTATGTTATTTCCCCAGATTTTTTGGAGGCAAGAAAGGATACAAAAGATGTATTCCACCATTAAGCTTTTTCATTAATGTAGGACACTTCTGTTAATGATTAGAAGGCTCATTTCCAGACTGGAAATTAAAATTGTCCACGATAAACATTTAAAATACCCACTGTAGATGATATGCTACATATGGTTAGCCTGAATGGCACTTTATCCATCATGCCACCCCCTTCACTATCAGTCTGGCTTTCAATTAATAGTCCTTCACTTCCAGGCATTTACATTATACTGCATTTCAACCATCTTAAAGCAGCCTCAGGCTACAACTTGGCATACCAGCTGTCGGTTCAGATGTATTATTCATTTATATTTTAAATAGTGTAACTTGGTCTAGACTTTGTAATTATAAAGCGGCCAACAGATTTGAGGTATTTTAGGGTGCTTTGACCTGTTCTAAATTAAAGGGAAAAAATCATTTTAAAGACAAGCAATTTGCAACAAGAACTAATGCTTCTGGCAACGTGAACAATCACGACTAAGAAACTAAGAGATCACTATCAAAAAGAAAATTAGCGCTTGCTTCTGAAGTCTTGGAAGTCCCCAGGTTGGTTTATAATTGGACATAGTCCAGGACATGTCATTCACTGCAAGTGACACCATAGACCTGGTTGTAGGATACACCTGATTGCTTGTCCTTGTATCACAAGCAGATGCCCTATGAAGTCATAGGATGCCAAAGACTTGACAATGCAGTGTGGATGGGGACTGGGACCAAATGGTTGTGGGGCAGAATGTCCCCACAGAGTAGCTCTTCTATTTTCTGAATGGAAACCTCAAGTCCAGTATTGTCATGGGCTTCTCTCTGCTACTTTCAAACCCAACAGCGTTGTTTTTTTTTGTTTGTTTTTTTTTTTTTTGAGAAGTGGGCATTTCAATTTCATTATGCTTATCCATAAATAATTTGAATGAGTATTTTTAGCAAATGACAATTTGTTTGGAATAAGGATTTTACAGATATTATCATTTTAAACTATCAATCTTTTCTTTAATATCCTAGCCATATTTACTATCTATCTCTGGCACTAAACCATAGAGACTGTAATACCTGCAGCGGTAATTTTTTTCTTTAAAATTTTAAATTTTTGTAGAGTAGGTGACCAATTAGATAAAGCAACATAATATGAATTATATATTCACCTTTCTTCATTCATCAACATTAAATTACTAATTTGGCATTTTGCTATGCTTCAGTTTAGCCAGTTGGCAAACTTTGGAAACCTTGCCATATATTTATGGAAGTGTTTCTGATTATAACTCTCAATTATAATATCCATGCTTTCAGGAATATTTAAAAATTAAAGAAAGCACTTGTATTTAAGATTATGCCACTATTGGAAAGTTTTTTGTAAAAAACTGAAAACTGTCAATTCAGTCCCAAGTAATTCCTTTCACCCAAAGTCCCTAAAGGTTTTTCAGTATCTCCCATTATGTTCCATTCAGGCAGATTCAGAGCAGGTGTGATTCTGCCACTTTGGGAGCCGATGAAAGAACAAACAACCATAAAGAAATGAGCATTTGATGTCTAGTACAAGCAATCAAATGAATTCTACTGAAAGAAAGAAGTGACCTTTAAAATCTCATTTATTCATTTTGTGAAAGTCTATGGAATCATGAAAAATTTAAGGGTAGAGTTATTTAATTGTTTGAATACTAGTGCTGAGAAAGGAAATATTTGTTATTTTAGTATTAAAATCTTGTTCAATAAGAAAATAACTTCCAATTGTTTTCCCCCTCTTTAGGTAGTCTAAGGAGAGTCTGCAGTTTTGTAAGAACCACAAATTTCCGCTCGAATTTAAAAGGAAAATACAATAACAATAAAATGTAGGAAGTCTTTTAGAAAGATTAATCTTAGACCTAGGGAAGAAGATATTATGTTGTATCCCTAAATATATTGGCATTATAGGACCCATAAATACTTTTTAAACTGGTAAGCTCGTTTCATCTAATAGGTCCTCAGCTTGCGCGGAAAAAATAAGCCACTTAATCATTTACTCCATTGAGGATCTTTGTAATTTTTTTCTTTGTCTTTAGGAGCTTAACTGGGTACTTTAGAACATCTGATTCTTTTTTCTAAAAAGTTGTACTAAAATTTTATTCCAGAGTATGGCTATTTTAGATTTTATTACTATTGGTCCTCAATACACAGTAAATAATTAATCTATGGCTTTGCTTAGATCCATCCAAAGAAATCCCCAATAATAGATGATACTTGTTCTCTGTGCCAAGTATGCTGTCTTATTTACAAAGAGCTGATTTCATGGACTTTGATTTTTTGATAGGCTTTTCATAAGAAATTTGAATATTTGAAAGATGATATTGAATCTGCTCTTTTGGAAAACCAGAAGATTTAATTGTTAAAGAGAAATTGCTGTTATAGTCTCTCTAATGGACACATTTCTGCAGAATTTAAAAGGTACCTTCTGTTCAAAGTAGAATACACATCTATCAAACCCAAGAAAAAATAAATTTTCAAAATGTTACCACTTATTTTAAAATGCAGTTATCATAACAGTTAAGTCTTGTTAACAGGGGAATTGATTTGAATCTTCGTTTTGCTATTTTATTTCTTTATATCAAATTATTTCTCCAACTCACTTTGCAGCTTCACGATGTTAAAATACATATAAATGTATTTGCTATAATGTTTTTCATCTCAATTCCTCCCTGCATATTATTAAAAATAAAGTATAAGATGAAAGAATAACACTTTAATTCATAATACTTTGCTCCCTTAAAAACACTGTCCTCAAAACAGGATTTAAAATTTTACAATCATCCGGTATTAACCTTACCTGCGGGTACAGCGGAGTGGTACAGAGCAGATGGAGGGAGCGCAAGCCCTTTCTGGGGCTTGGGATGTACTCGGGGTCCTGAGCTCTGCTCCTCTGCTCCAGAGGGCACTGCCTTTATATACTCTGCGGCTCTGTTTAGCCTGACAGATATTGTGCTGACAATATAAATTTCTCATCTGTAAATAATGAGTTTTTATTACAAATGATTTCCCTCGCCTACTCACTTTGCTCATCTGCATTCTATGCGTATGTTGGGTGACAGCTCAGAGCCCAGGAAACTTTTTATTTACTTTTGTGCCTTCTTTTTTCTTTTTGGTTAGGAATGGAAAAAGCATTTTGGAAATTCACCTTTCACTCTTGTTCAGGCATGAAAACCACTTAAGTTCTCTAAATTCTCTAAATTTGAATGTTGAAGAAAAAAGACCTTGAAATGACATAGCCCATGGCCAGTCCATTTTGTGCAGGGTCTCATTTGAGGTTCTTACTAGTCCTTTGGTTTGCTACTTAGCCAGGATGAGTTTACCTGACTGTAATAATCAATTCATTCATTCGTCTACCCAAATAGCAAATAATTCATTCAAAATACACTTATAAAAATCCTCTCATTAATTCCCACTACATGGAATTTGTGTTATTTTTGTGGGGAATTTAAGAAGGTCAGTTAAGACTTAATGTGTCCTATTTTAATAAATTGGATTCAGGTAGAAAGGACGAAGCACAATGAAGATTAAACATCCAAGATAGTTGAGGCTAATAAGATGGAGTCTAGGCTTTCTTTGTGCTTCTAATGTATATTTAAAGTCTAATTTTACTGATGAGAGTACTGGGGTACTAAGTTACAAAGGAATGACATGTGAGTAAAACTGTTGACATGAGATGCATACTGTCATATTCCCTGATTTTTGCGACCTGCCACAGAGGCCTTTAATAATCTATAAGATTCAGCAGATACGATTCTGGTCACTTTAGAGAAATAGAGAAGTGGGAAATAATCTGGGCAGACAGTATGAGAACTAGTGTCAGCATCATTAGATTTTAGTTTTGCTGCTACCAACAAGCCATAAGATCTTGGGCAAGTTGCATGAGCCTCTGCTTCCTTATTTGTAAAATGAGAGGGTGGGTAAATGTCCCTTTGAAAACTAAAATCTTATTCCGTATGACAAAATCGTCACAACACTTCCTAAATAGATTCCAATATTCCAATATAATCAACTGCATGATGTAACTGATGACTTATATGGAAGTAAATTATTGAGGCAACTGGAGAAATATTCCAAATGAACTTAACAGTTCACTTTGTGCATCAGACTAACTGATGGATGTAGAACTACTTAAAGGCCATAGAGATCAATTCCATGTGAGGTTGATAGATGTCACTGAGGGGTTCTTGTGCTGGTGGTTATTGATGGAATGAAGCTTTGCTATTCAAAGTGTGGTCCAAGGACAAGCATCACCTGAGAGCTTGCTAGAAATGTAGAATCTAATGCCCATCTTGTATTTTAACAATTCATGGACACATTAAAGTTTGACAAGCACAGCTGTATGAAATAGCCATCTCACTTTATCACCTTGCTAGTACTGCTGGTATTTTGATCTGAGGATTGCTGCTTGGCACTACCAGCAGAGGGGGCGAAAGAGCAGAGAAAGGTGTCATGCCTTGGGTCAGTAGAGTGACACATAAATACAATAATGGCTTGAAAGTGTAGATTGGTTTAATATATGATTAAATTGTCTTTCTCTCTGGCTATAACCTTTATAAGCATGTTAGCTCTATTTTTGTTAATTGTTCTGGAAGATTCAGTTTCATTTCTTCCTGTTGTCTCTTTGTCCAGCTGTTCTGTCTGTCTGTCTCTGTCTCTGTCTCTCCTTCTTTTTCAGACGCTGTTTGCGGAGCAGCCCTAAGAAGGGATCTCCGCAGATGATGTAGCCCATGACACAGTACTGGCAATAAATATTCTCTCCCAATATTTCCTTACAAAATGTTTTTCTTCCCCTCCACCCAACTTGCTTGCTATTGTTTTAGAAGTGACTATCTCAAATTCTTTTGAGAAGTTTCCTCTATCTTCACCTCCAGGCCATCAGCACTGATTCTTGGGGCCCCTTAATACCATGATGATAAGCATTCTGAGGATGCAGGAGCATTAAGACTCCCACTGTACAGGGCACTGCTCTCCTTTCTAGGAGGGGCAAATCAGGCTTCTTCTTTCTGTATTGTCAGAAATTAAAGCAAACATCAAGTGCAATTTGGACTTGCAGATCTTCCTGCAATGACTGTCTCAACACCAGCCTCTAGACTTGGCCTTCAACTCCCACGATTGCAGTTATTTGGTTATTTAGACATGATGCAGGGAAAGTGGTAGCCCTGTATTTATGTGACTAGTGTCACATATGACTTCTTTATGACGCTTAGTACTAAGGACTATTTCCATGGGCTCACAAACTGTGCAGTGGCATGGGACTGCATGCTTGTCTTAATGTTCTGCTTTTACTATCTTAAAATTCTTAATAATTTTTGAACAAGGGTCCACATTTTTATTTTGCACTTGGCCCCACAAATTATGTAGCTGGTTGTGCTTAGGACCTCCCAGTGTGGGGGGGTTATTGTATGCTTATTTTCTGTAGCTGTTAAGAATACTTGGGTTGGAATATTTGAGAATGGCAAAAATTCAGGTTCACAGTGCACTGTGATTTGCCCACAGACTTGCATTACTCATACGAGTACAAAGGATTATGACCCCTTTGGAAGGCAATTTGGTAGTATTTATCAAAATTGCAAATACCTATAACTCTTGGCCTAGTAAGACTAATGCACTATTCCGAAAATTTATGCCACATGTATTTCTACACACACATCCACCCCATATATATATATATACATAAAATGATATATATACAAGGTTGTGTATAATAGTAACAGGTTGGACCTAATCCAAGGGGCCATCAATAGAGCATTATTTAGAAAAAGAATGAGGAAGTTCTTTATTTACCAATATGGAAAGAATTCAAGATATGTTGTTAGTTGAAAAAAGGAAGGTACAGAATAGGTGTATAGTAGGTTACTGTTTGTGTTAGAAGTGGGAGGGGGGAAATATATGTTTATTTACCTATAATTGCATTTAAAAAATTGGAAGAATACAGAAACAAACCAGTGAAAGCCCTTGCCTGTAGTAGGCGGTGTAGAGTAATGGGGTAGACAGAGACAAGGTGCAAAGGACACTTCTCTCTCTCTCTCTTTTCCGCTCTCTCTCTCTTTTCTGCTCTGTCTCTCTCTGTGTATATATATTAATACATATTTATAAAATGTATGTGGTTTAGATTTTTTGAACTTTTGATTAAATTATGTACTCAAAACAAAATATGCAATTTAAAAAGGAGTAACAGTACAACTACCTTGGAAAAAGGTTAAACTTTAGAGATAAATTTACAGCTACCCTTTGATCCAGCAATCTACTCCTGGGTATTTTATTCAAGAGAAATGAACACATATGTCCACAAAAAGACTTGTACAAAAATGTTCAAAGAAACTTTAATTATAATAATTAAAAACTGGAAACCACTGAACCACTCTTATCCATCAATAAGAGAAAGAATAAACAGATTGTGATATGGAATTCAAACCATGGTATACTACTCAACAACAATAAAAATGAACCAACAACTAATGCAGGCAGCAACATGGATGAATCTCACAGACATTATGCTGCGTAAAAGAAGATGGTCACAAAAAACTATATACTGTGTGAATCCATTTATAGAAGTTCAAGAATAGGCAAAACCAAGGTTAAAAAAAATCAGAACTGTGGTTGTTTCTCGGAAGAGGATGGGAGAGAATTGCCAGGGAGGGGGCGCTTTCTGGGGAGATGGAAATATTCTATATTGTGATAAGGGTATGCATTACCGGGTTTATCCAATTGTCAAAATAGTACAGCTAGGATTTGTGATTTTTAATTTATGTAAATTTTACCTAAATGGAACAAACGAACAGTTAAAAAAAAAGCCTGAGGTGTGGGTGGAGGTACAGATGATACAAGCGTAGCAGAATTCTGATGATTGTTGAAGTTGGCTGATGGATAAACAGGGTTTATTGCGCAGTTCTGCTCATTTTATGTATGTTTGAAATTTTCCATACTAAAAAGTTGAAATAAAATGATCATGAAATGATCGCGGGGATGGGGCATCAGCACTAATGAATCAGTTATCACTTGGGAAGCTTAAGAGTTGGACCTTTCAGTTACTGAGTATTAGCTCCGTAAAGTTAAGTGAAGTTCAGAGACACCTGGTGGCAACGAAGCCCGGAGGTCAAATGGCAGCACAGCCAGAGGTAGTGGAAATGAAGGCAGAGAGACGGAGCTGCCATTTAAAGGTAATGGAATCAAGATCGCAGCTCCCTTCTTCCCAATATTATTCAATACCTGTCCCTAGGTTACACCTCAGCTCTGTTAGACAAAACTTCAGTAGTGACCAGTCAAACTTTCCTGAGGGGTTTGAGGCCCATTTTCAATCTCAGAGGTAATCTTAATATACTGTGCTCTTTCTGGGTTAGCACACTCTTCTCCGTACCAAGGGTCTTCTGAAAATAGGTGGTGAGTCTTCAAAAGATAAAATAATAACAATTATTATTATGCAAAAAATTATGCATAACATTTGAGGGAAAAGTTATTCACTAATTGAGATTTTTTTTTTAATCTTTGAAAATGGTAGAGGGTCACTTAACAGCAGCCTTTGAAAATTTAAAACTTGAGTACATAGAATATAGTAATCCACTGCCCTTCACATCTCTATGAGTGACTTAATGGGTTTGGGGGAATCCAAGGGCAATAAAGGAAGAACTTCCAGGGAAGTTCTGAGTTTGCCAGAAGATGTGAGAAATACCCTTCCTGAGAGATATTTAAAAATCAGTTCATGACCCATCCATCTGGAATGATTCTGAGGAAGCCTGCTGGGGTAGGGGCAAGATTCCATGAGAAGGTCAATGGCCAGTCTTCCCGCCCTGAGGCTCCAAGACCCTGTAGACAGCCCGCTCACAAGTCTGTGCGGGGGACCGTGTGGCATCATGGCTTTGCATTCGTTGATTTTATCTTTTGCAAGATCCCTGGTATAATGAGATGTTTAAAATTGTTCTAAGTTTCAGTTGTTATTTTTATTTCTAAAGAGAACAAGAAAGAGAAAGAAAACAAAATCATATTTGTACAAAAGAATCTTATCTCATAATTTACAAGCAGAATATATATTTATATGTATAAATACATATATATCATTGAATACATGTGTTATGCTACTATTTTTTGCATATTGTAGCTATAAAAATCAAACCATATGTCATTACACTTATCCAACCTCTTGCTCATCTGGAAAGACTTTTTTCTTCAAGCTTCTAAGAGTCTTTAATGTGAACCAATTAAAACATTGCAATTTTTAAAGTCTTGTGTAAAAGGAAGTAACTTTAGCCATTAGGAAATTTAAAATTTGAAATCTGTACACTGAAAAAATGCAGAAAATGCAAAACGGAGTTATAAACACTTTTCCTGTTCATTACGCCTTGTAATCAGACTTGCCCTCTGCCCGAAACTTGTTCAGTGTTGCCAATCCATATTTTATCAGATGTATTGTAAAGATATGCTCAGTTTTCTGATGATATTGAAATGATATCAATAGAGGGGAGAATAATTTACAAAGCTTTCTAGACTATTATCTTATTTTTAAGCAAAGCTTTATTTAATTTATTATAATTCATTGTTTGGTTATTTTATTCTTCAAACCTAGAGAATGAATTTCTACATTTTCATTTTGGAATAAATTACCAAAACAATTTATTCCTGCAGTCAGAAACATTTCCATGGCCAGACATCCTCTGTACTGTGTTCTAATGCTGACTTTTGCTGAAAAGCAAATCACAGCTTTGTTGCCATGTTGTCAGAGGATGCGGAAACTGACTTTTCACTCGCATTTTAATAAAAATCCTTTTCTCTCCATGGAGTACAGTAGATTATTAACTGTGAGCCCTTTCTAAGGCTGAAGAAAGGATATTCTCCCTCCCTCCCTTCCTTCTCTCTCTGTCATATATCTCGTCCATGATCACCAGCATCCTCCTCCATAAACACTGATCAACCAAACTCTAGAAGTCAAAGACGATGGCTTTTACGCCTTTATTTATGCCCTCTTCCCCACAAATACTAGGCATAATGAATAGTTAAAAAAAAAAAAAAAGGTAATGCAATGAATACCTTAAAAATTGGTTTGACTCATCAAGCATCAAAATTTAAATCTAATGTTTTTATGGACACTTGTCCTAAATCAATGTAAATGTATTGTTTAAGAACAGTTGGCATTGATGCAAAGAATCAAGTAAAAATTGTAAATTCCAAGCTACAGCTGACGAAGTACCTGGGTGACTGGACATAACACCAACCAGCTGATTAGCTCCTTATATATATTTTTTTTAATTTTTCACCTGGAATTCAAAGACAGCCTTGACTGCAGGCAACAGATTTTTACAACAATGATAATTTGAGTGGAATAGAAAAAAATTTCTATTGTGTAAGGCCACAGTTTTTCACAACTCAGGGATGAGAAGCAAGCCCCCTAAGAAAAAAAAAATAGCTGCCATTTTACTAAAAGCAAAGCTCTGTGAGTATATTACTGTCTAATCTTCACAATGCACAGCAAGTTAAATATTTATTTTTGTCTTCATTTTACCAATAACAAGATAGGGGCTTAGAACAGGCAACCAAGTTGCTTAAAGCCACATCTGGATCTGCATACAAAACCACACTGCCTTTCTAGAGCAAGGCTTGGCAAAGTAGTCTGCTAGTTTATGCAAAATCTCCTAAGCTCCTCAGAATCTGCTTTGACTGCTGTCTGAATCCATTCACAGCCGCCAGATAGCTAAGATAGCAAGACATCTAAATACTAAACAATTGGCAATTGGGGTATTTCTTAGTTTAGTTTTTTTTTTAACGCGTATGATTCAGTGGTTTTTAATACATTCAGAACGTTGTATAACCATTACCACTAATACCAGAAGTTTTTCATCACCCCCAAAGAAAACTACCTACCTATTAGCAGTCACTCCCCTCCCCTCTTTCCCAGCTCTTGACAACCACTAATCTACTTTCTATGTATATTTGCCTGTTCTGTACATGTCACATAAAAGGAATCACTCAATATGTAGCCTTTTATGTCTGACGTCTTTTACTTAGCATAATATTTTGAAGATTCATCCACGTTGTAGTAGTACTTCATTCCTTTCTACAGCTGAAAATTATTCCATTGTATGTATTTACCACATTTTGTTTACTCATTCATCAGTTGCTGGACATCTGGGTTGTTCCACTTTTTGGCTATTATGAATAATGCTGCTATGAACAGTCATGTACAAATTTTTGTCTGGACTGTGTTTTTAATTCTCTTGTGTAAATACCTAGGAGTAGAGTTGCTGGCTTGTATGATAACTCTATGTTTAACTTTTTGAGGAACTGCCAACTGCTTTCCAAAGCAACAGTGGAGATTCCGTTTTTTAAGAATCAGATCCATGAGTTTTGGATGTATCACACGATTGACTTTTCGTCCTTTTCAACGGCTGCAGATTTGACTGAGGGGATTAGAACAAGCATAGGATCCAGAGCCCAGTGGCAGGGCAGGTCTCTGCAAGAAGGGCCCGTCCTTACACTTTTCTCTAGACTGAACTGGGTTGTCAATAAGAGGGAGGCAAGATGAGGCTGGATGTTTAAAAAAGTCTCTTTGGAAGAGCTGCTCTGCTGAGGGCAGTTGAGCAGGAAGCTGGAAGACCAGAATGTGGGAGTCAGAAAAAGGATTTTCTTAAATTTGAACTGTTTAAGCATTTTGAGCACTCCTGGGGTATATGATAGCGATCTGGAGTGATGAGGGGGTGAGTGCTATGGGTTTCCTCTCTGCTTGGTACAGTGGTATGGTGATGTGAGTGGCAACTGGTTAAAATAAGTATAACTTAAATTTTATTTTTTTCTCTAATTGAGAATGAAAACATTCCTTTTATTGGCGATGAAAATGGATCAAAATAGATATTTCTAAAGCACCCAGGAGCCTAATTTCCTGGAATATACTATTCTCTTATACCAAAAGCTTGAGTCTACTAATCTAGAAATGATGCAATAATTATTATAGATTAGTTATACTGAAAATTACTACAAATAAAGTTTGTTTTTTTTTTAAAAAAACAGGGTTTTAAAACAATTATTGAGGTGAAATTTACATAACAAAATCAACCCTTGAGAAGTGAACAATTCAGTGGCATTTAGTTCATTCACAATGTGATGCAGCCACCACCCCATTAGGTACCAAAACAGTTCCACCACTCCAAAACAAAAGCCCATATTCAGTAAGCAGTTTCTCCTCATTTCCCCTTCCCTGCATCCTGTGGGAACCGCTAAACTGCATTCTGTCTTTATAAATTGACCAATTCT
This sequence comes from Indri indri, assembly GCA_004363605.1. Taxonomy (NCBI): domain Eukaryota; kingdom Metazoa; phylum Chordata; class Mammalia; order Primates; family Indriidae; genus Indri; species Indri indri. Next base: position 81,811 of record RJWJ010001186.1, read on the forward strand.
GAACATTACACCCAATGAAATCATACAAACAGCCTTCTGTGTCTGGCTTCTTTCACTCAGCATGGATTAGTTGCATACTGTGGTGTGAATCAATACTTCATTCCTTTTTATGGCTGAACGGTATTCCACTGTGTGTGTATAGCACAATTTGTTCATCCATTCACCCAGCGAGGGACATTTGAGGTTTTTCTACCCTTTGGCTGTGGTGAATAATGCTTCTATGAACATATCTGCATATGTATTTGTTTGAGTTCCTGTTTTCAATTCTTTTGAGCTTATGTGTAGGAGTGGAATTGGTGAGTTGTATCATAATTCTATGCCTGGATTTTCAAGGAGCTGCTAAACTGTTTTCCACAGTAGATGAACCACTTTACATTCCCACCTGCAATGTACAAGGGTTCTAAATTCTCCACATCCTTGCCAACATTTATTTTGTTTTTTAAAAATTATTATAGCCATCTTTGTAAGCATAAAGTGGTATTTCATTGTGGTTTTGATTTGTATTACCCTAAAGACTAAGCATGTTGAGCATCTTTTCATGTGCTTGTTGGCCATTTGTGTATCTTCTTTGGAGAAATGTCTACTCAAGTCTTTTGCCCACTTTTTAATTGTGGTGTTTGTCTTTTTGATGTTACATTATAAGAGTTCTTTATATATTCTGGATACCATACCCTACGAATGAAGTTTTCTATATACATGTAAATATGTACGTACATATAGCTATAGCTACAATACATATATACAAAATGTGTATATAAGTTCTTTTCCAAAAATGAATAAAATTTTAATGATAAAAATGACACATCTTAATAAATTATACATTTTATCAATTACATTAATAACTTCCATTTTATTTATTTTCTGGGAAATATGACAGAAGAATAATGCAAATATTGAGTTGCTATTTATAAGGTTTATTATAAAATTTTTAGCACTGTGATAGAGATTCCTATTTTTTGTTAAGAGGAATTACCACACAAAAGACTCTAAGTGTACATCAAGTAACTGATACTGGGATTTCCTATAGCAGGTTTCACTGGGCACGGCTTTTTCATAAAGAAGATTATGTAAACAATATTTTATGACTCCTGATACTGTAACTTGAAAAAGTAAATAACATAAGCACTCCGGATATGTTGGAAGTGCTTTCGCAACCTAGAGGTGACTTTTTAAAAGCACAAATTGATAGTCACTTAACTAAAAACAGGGGAAGATGTAAAAGATTTATTTTATATGGAATCTTCTAAATTTTACTTTTTGTTTTTCTCGAAACCTGATCTGGAGGAATAAAATCTCAGGTTTACACATTCATTGTTCTTTATTTCTGGAGCCTTTGCTTTGGCAGGCTGAGTGCTGCTGGCATGACGCACTAGATGTCAATTTGGGGACCGTTCCTGCGTGACATCGTGAAGGTTCACCCCCACCGTGCCCCCATCTATAGTTCCATGGCCATGGTGTGGGAGTTGGCAGGGGAACAAGTGTGGGAAGACATGGTGCAGGGGTAACATGAGAGCGAAGAGACGAAGAAGAAGCACTGACGAGTGGAGGAGAGGTGACAGGAAGATTGGAACGCTGACGGCGTTTTGAGTCCAGTCACGAACTGGATTTACATACTGGATGGCTTGCCTTTTCAGACACTCAGTTTTGCTGGGGCCTGAAACAAGATATAGACCCTGTAGAAGTTACTGTTATAGATGAAGGCACAAAACTTCATTTTTGAAACCAACCTACAAATGTTTATTTAGCAGTCACCTTATGGCTACTTTATTAACAGTACTTCAATACCAATAATGGCTGATAAGGGCCTGCTACTAGGCTTGCATTTATTTATACTCTATATTCAACATCTGATTAATGACAGTAATAGGTAACAAAGCCATTTAAAAAGGTGTTCCATATATTCCTCTGAAATATCTGACACCAGGCACTTGCCAGTATTACAGAGAGGCATGATAGTGGTAGGACCATGATTCAGTAGCTTATGGAATCTTAGGTGAGTTCCATGACTCACACCTTATTTTCCTAATCAGAAATACATGTATTTTAATTTCTAATATACGTAGGGTTTTTTTGTTTGTTTTTTTGTTTTTGTTTTTGAGGCAGAGTCTCCCTTCGTTGCCTCAGGTGGACTGCAGTGGTATAATGGTAGCTCACTGTGACCTCAAACTTCTGGGCTCGAGTGATCCTCCTGCCTCAGCCTCTTAAGTAGCTGGGACTACAGGCATGCATCACCACACCCAGCTAATTTTTCTATTTTTTTGTAGTGATGGGATCTCGCTCTTGCTCAGGCTGGTCTCGAACTCCTGACCTCAAGCAATCCTCCCACCTCAGCCTCCCAGAGTGCTAGGGTTCAGGCATGAGCCACCGCACCTGGCCCAGAGTTTTGAAAATTAAATGGAATAATATATACAGGGCACCTGGTATACAGTTCACATCTAAAATAAAGCAACCAAATTATTACTTAAAATAGAAATTGATACCCACAGGCCAAATCTGGCACACAGATGAGTTTTCTCTACTCATAAATTAGTTGTCAAGGGTTCAAACTTGAGAGAGAGTTTACATTTAAAAATCCAGTTTTCTGGTTTCTCTTGACAAAAGTCAGAAGGTCTGGCAACAATAAGCTTATATTTTTTCGTGGTAACAGTTTGAACTCAGAGTTGTCATCCCTTTAGATGTGCTCACCAGCTCACCAGAGTCCCACCTTGGTTTAGCAGGGACCTCGCTGACCCCTTCTTGTGTTGCTTCGTTCGTTCTGATTGCCTGCCTGGCCTCAGCAGTTGCTTGAAATTGGGAGCTATACTCCAAGGCATCTGTTACATTTCTCCGATACAAGATTTTCAACTATCAATTTAACTCATATAAAATCAGTCTCAACAAGGAAGACAGTGGGTGGTGATGGTAATGGCAAACCCCTTGGGAACGTTATCACACCAGGATCAAGCCAGGTGCCACTGTGGGTCCCTGGCCTCACTTCTACTGCCTGCGTCAGGGAGAACCCTTCAACCTCGGTGTTTCTAACCAAGCATTTGTTATCCAACCAAGCATTTCCCACCCTATTCCTATAAATAGAGCCTCAGAAGAGACCCACGTGAGCTCCATATTGAGAGAAAACAGTATAACCTCTGTAATCTCAGAAGAGGCTGAGATCCAGAGGAGACAGGAGTAAATTAACACATGGGATTAACTCCTATGTATCCAATACACAAGCCTCAGATTTTGAAAGAACAATTTAGGGTTTAGGAATTGCCTTGCACTACCCCTTAAAGGGACACAGAAGAATTCTTAGGTCTTGCAAAGAGTGGTTTGAAAGCCATGGGGTCTAGCCTGGAAGCTGCGGCACACGAAGGCAGTAATTGAATCACAGTAAGAGAAAGAGCTCACCCAAATTGTAAGCATTAGAACTCAATTCTCTTGATTCTGTTTGGCAGTTTTGCAGGTACACAAGGCCACACTCAACATCAGTGGGATCCTAGAAAGCTTAATTCACCCACGTTGGATGGTTAACAAGAAAAATATGATCTAAAATGCACAACTTTTAGAAAGTGTACTTCACTGACGTATTTTTCATAACTCCAAGCTTAAAATACGATTTTAAAACAACCAACCAACAGAACTTGAAGAGTTAAAATGATGAACTGATCAGGAGATAGAAACAGTATAATGCATGAGTATCCTTGCTTTAGAATGTAAAAGAAACCATTAGTACTTGAAAATTATTAAGTAAAATATATTTTAAAAACTAGTTTTTTTTTAAAAAAAATAAAAGCTGCTAAAGTAATCAATAACATTCAGAGATTTATTTGAGTCTTTGCAGCCTGAACATTTTGTGCCAAACTTCCTCAGTCTGCAGTGTCCCGGTGGTGATTCATCTAGAGGCAGCGAGTATCTAAGTTAGGACAGTGCAGTAGGCTGTTTCCATTTCCTAATCCAAATTATTTTTGTTTCAAAGACCAACTTCTTTTAGCTCTCCGGCTAAAATTCATGTCCTCTCTAACCTTACTCTCCTGACCAGGCTGCCTGCTGCCCAGGGATTTTTCTTTCTTTTTGCTTTGAGGGGGACAGTAGCAAGTTCCTATTGCATACTAAGTGGTTACATTCGGCAAATATTTCTTGAGCTCCTTCCATTTAATACCTAATTCCAGGTACTGTCTAGGACCTGAAGGCAGAGAGGTAAAAAGACAGACAAGCTCTCTGCTCACAGGGAGCTTGTATTTGAATGGGTGAAAGAGGTAACAAAGACATGCAACGATGAAATAATTTCTGAGGCTCCTAAGTGCTATCAAGAAAACAAGATGAGATAATGTGGTTGGAAGTCTCCGGCTGTGGTGGAAGCAACACTAAATCCACTGATCAGGGACATTCTCTCTAAGGCAGTGACACCTGGGCTGAGACCTAGATGAGAAGGACGCTGAGAAATAAAAAGAAGTTCTAGGCCCTGAAACAGAAATAAGCTTGATCTGCATAAAAGCCAGAGAGGAGGCCAGAGTTTGGTGGGCAATGGAAGAGTGGTGGAGAGAGAGGCAGAGAGGAAGGCCCTGTCTGTACCCTTAAACTACACATTGTCCTTGCAGTTCATCTTCCCCAAAGGTGCTTCAATCACGACCCTCAAATAGTAGACTCCTTACGTGTTGAGACACAACGATGAACAACTCAATGTAAGTACCAAGGTAGATGAGCTTCCTTGGATATGCATGACTTCAAAATATTGGTTATTCCTAAAAGGCCACTTTGTTTTAGATATACATAGAGAATGAGGATTCTGACACTTACACTAAATGCACTGATATGGGAAAGAAACTATTGGTTTCTGACTCAGACTATTAATTTCTTGAGAATTAATTTTTTGAAAATGACCATTAAAAAGTGGTTTATGTATCTAACAAACACCTACAAAATACAAACTATATGCTGGACGCTGTTAGCTTTACAAATGATAACTATTTTAAACCTATAATCAACTCCATAGGGCAGGAACTATTATCTTCATTTCACATATAAGGAAAGTGAAGCAGAGAGAACTTACGAAAATTGATCAAAGTTCCCCAGCTAGTGTATTACTGAGCCGGGATTCAAGCCAGGTAGTCTGGTTTAGCCTCTATGCCCTTACCCACTACAGTGCTGCCTCTAAAATGCTCTCTACTGACTATGTTCTATTTAAAAGATTGACACGTGAGCTATGTTGTATTTCACTTGAAAGGCAGAAATTTGTAACATTGCAAAGTATTGCTTTAATCTTCTGAAGGAAATGAGAGAGCAACATTGTTTCTTATAGGCATACAAAGCACTTGTGTTTATTGAAGCATTATCACCTTTTAATTATCATTTCTCAAAAGTTGGAAATTTAGCTCAGTGCCAAAGCAATATGGAAGGAAATTTTATGACATCTAAAATTTTCTATTATGTCCACGAATATCTGAAAGGATGTTTCAATGACAAACTAAATTGTGTGAATGGATAGTTTTTTAACATGAAAATTATTTTTTATATTCTATTAAATATTTATTTAAGATATTTTTTTTCAAAAATTCACCTTCTGTAGCAATGAGATAAATTCCTGCCCCCTAAATTAATGGCTAGCAAAGATGCTCCTGTCTTTGCTTGTCAATGAACAGTAATTAAAAAAGAAGAAAGACGAGTTGTCAAGCCGTTGTGGCATGACCTTGCCTTGATTGTACCTCTCTCATATTCACAGGATACAGACTGTCTATAACCACAGAGCAAAGCAGAGAATGCTGTACCAGCGAATATTTGTTAAAACACACTGTCAAAGAAATTTTTAAATAAGTAAAAAATGGAGTATTAATTAGAAGCCAATGGACTAAAATCATACTGCTCTAGCTTGCCAAAATATTACCTGTGTGTCAAAGAGAAGTGTTTGTGACCAGCATGTTAGTATCGCATGCCAGTAATCAGAGCAGGTGGTCATTAGAGGCTTTTGCTAGAAGCCAGATCGTTTTCCCCATGAATAGCTTGGTAAGGTCCAATCATTTATTTCTCCCTGAATTAAAAATTATTTCCACTTTCAATTGCCAAGGTACCTGTCCATAATGCCAAGGAAGCATTTTAGCAGTTCTCCTTCACAGGCTGAGAATGATTTACTGCATTCAGAATTTTTCAATCTGTTTTATTGGATAAACTCAAAATATCTGCTTTATTGGATAAATTCAAAATCTCTGTTAGGTGCCTTGTTTCTTCTTTACAAACAGCATAATTGAAAGCATTGTTTTGGTAGAATCCTCTCAGAAGACCACATTATCACCATTTAAATTAGCCCTAATTCATTTTACATTTGCTTATTTTACTGTTAACTTTCCCAGAACTATTTTTTTTACAATTAGAACATCTGAATTTTAATTACATTACCATCAAGAAGCTCATTAAAGTCACTTAATTGGCAACATTTCCAAAAAAACCTTAGCTGGGTTTAATATATTTTAAAGAGTTACTGTCAAAGTATAATTTCACCATTACAAACAGCTTGGCAACAACATTTGCATAAAGATCTGTCAGTTTCTGAAAAATGCTCAAATGTTGGGAAAATCAGATTCGTTAAGTCGCCTTTACTGAAACAGTCTAGAAATGGAGAAATTGTCACATATATTCATCTTTGCAACCCCTGCAGTACCCAGAATACTACTATGCACAACACAGGTATTCAATAAATGTTTTTCGAAGGAAATAAATAACACGTTTTATAAATGAAAGTATATTTTTTTAAAAACTTAAAACCCCAATGAAAGTCCTCTCATTTGTGTTAAATTTAACCAAATACTCATTTGCTTGCTGCTTTTCTTCTTATTCACTTTAAGGAATATTAGACGGTCACGTAGAATTTTGAAACCTTTTAAAATAACTCTAAGGTCAGCACTGTGGGAATACAGTTTGAGATTATTTTTAGAAATGAATTGTTTTATGGTTTCCTTCTTATATGTACTAGAATTTTTTTGGTCACCTATAGTACCTAAAACAGTGGCTTGTAATTGCATTCATTGAATCAATGAATGAATGAAAATCTCAAGTTTATGATCTGTGAAAGATGATTATGCTTTGCAGCTTCAGTCAGGGTCTTGGTCACCCTCCTCCCCAAATCTCATATCTAAGAATAAAACATGGTAAAAGACAATTATTATTGCAATCTAGTTTCTTACAAATAGAAAAGACAAGATGTTTTTTAAGCATCCCTTTTAGTTTGGTATCTTCTCCATATAATCTCTTTATCCTTTATGCACTTTTTATCTTCCAAGCCAAAAGAAGAATCCAGCAAAGCTGGATAAAATATGAACATTTTGAAAAATTGCCACTCAGGTTGCTGTCTTGCTCTCCACTGCATCCTCAAGGTCTTGTACAGTGTCTGGTATATAGTTGGACTCAATAAATGTTTGTTGAATGAATGAATAAATAAATGAACACATGCTGAGAGTGTTGAAGAGGACTGGGGTGGTTCTACCTGAGGGGGTCAGAGAAGGTTTCTTCAACAGTGATGTAGAAAACCTGAATCGGCCATGAATACCGAGACATTCATTCAATCAACAATTGGTGAGTTTCTGCGATATGCCATGCTCTAAGTCATGGGCTATGAAGATTTCTCTAGGGCATTACGGTCCAACAGCACTTTCTGTGATGATGGAAATGTTCTACTTCTGTCCTACATGGTAGCCACTAGCCACATGTGGCCACTGAGCAGTGAAATATAGCTAGAGTGTTTGAAGAGCTGAATTGTAATTTTATCTAATTTTAGCTCATTTAAATTTAAATAACCACATGTGGTTCTTGGCTACCTACCCCTTGGGCAGCTCTGCTAAGATTTCACAGCATGTGGAGATATGGAAGGACATATTTGAGGAAATAAAGGATCTATGGGGCTGGTGTCAGGAGAAGGGTTTGGAAAATCTGCATGGGGACAGATTGTCAAGGGCTCTATGTGTCACGCAGCTAAGTTTGGAAATTATTTTGTAGACAATGGAGAATCACTGAAGTTTTCCAAGTGGGAAAGTGACATGATTAGATTTGTCTCTTAGAAGTTGCCTCTGTGGCAGTGGGAACAAAGGCCTGAGGAGGAGACCACTTACTGCACATGGTTATTAGAATCCAGCTTTGCAAATTCCGTAAAGGCAGAAAATAAGTTAGAGGAAGAAGATTTTTGTTCTTCTTCCTCTTTGTAATGACTTTGTGATCTCCCCAGATAAAGCATTAGGAAACGACTTGGTTATTCTCCTTTCCCTAGTGGATAATGAGAAAACTACAAGGAAATCTCCTGGGCTTGCTTCAGAGGCTGCTCTGTGCAGAACAGAGAGAGAAGGTGGTAGTGTCCTTCACCCTCAGTGCATCAGCCATTGCATGGAGGTGGACAAGAGCAGCTGTAGCCAGTCCAGAGTCTGGGAAGCTGTTGTCCTGGATCCCTGACCGCCACAAAGCACCCCTTCCTGATGTGGGAGGTGGGGCTGTGTGGCCTGGGTGGGAGGCATGGTTTCAGAAAGCAGAAGTGGCAAGAGTGCTGGACTGAGAAAAGCCCAAAAACTCTAGAGAAGACTATGATCTATGATCTCTGAGGCCCTTCTTGCTCTAATGGTCCATGCTCATTGGTTCTTCTGGCCATAGAACATGAGAGAAGGCAGGAATGTATTCCACCTACAACTGGAAAGAAAAATCAAGCTAGGGATGGGGAGAAATTATCCAGGCAGTCCAGGGCTGGGAATCATATCAATGAAAGGTCTCTGAGACAGTGGCATGGTGGATACTTCCAACATTCATTCAAGAAATATCTTCTGGTGATCTGGTATGGATCTTTTTAATTCTGTGGCAATCACAGAGGTGGCAGGCCACCCATAGTTTTTAATTGACAGTTACTGGCAGAACATTACTTTTGGGATTGCAGTATTTATAGAATTTTTTTTTTCCAAAATGAACTTTACAATGCAGAAGTAAAACCCCAGAAAGATCTTATAGATTCAAGAGTTTCCTCTCTAGCTATTGATGTCCATTTTATTTATTTTTATATTGTCTTGTTTAGTTAGGTTATGGGTTGGCAATCTGAAAGTAGTTACCGTTACTAATTCTAAAAAGGGATTCAAAATAGGAACATTTCCAAATTTGAAGCATTTCTTAAAAGGAGCCTGAATTCAAAAGTCTGACTTTATCCTTATCAAATGCTTCTGGCAATGTTGAACAAATCTCCTGGGAGAAATGTAATAAACATTTCTTGGAGGGACAGCGTAGAGTGCAAACATCTCAAACATGATTCATTGTGTTCTCTGAACAATGCTTTTGTCTACTGTGAGCTGTTTGTTGCAGCATCTGGAGTTCTCCTTACAAAAATCCAAAACTGCTTCTGGATTCTTCTCCTCCATGACCACCCTAATATTATTCATGTACTTGCCTTGCACAAGCACTTCTTTCTGTGATAGAACCTGGAACCTGAAATCAACGAACACAGACAACATAGTAGCACTTGAACTCCTGATTTTATTTCTTTTCCTCAAATGAACAGGTGATAAAACCCTGTCTGTGTCCAAAGTACAATGAAAGGCTCCCTTTGCTCATCTTTCTTTCACAGAGTACCACAAAATGTAAACAATATTTAACTTGAACTTCTGAGTCCTTTTCATTTTTTACCAGCCTTTAGAACAAAATTCATTTGTTTGTTTATACCAGCACTTTACGACATAAAAAGTAAAACAAGCAAACGGTCTGAGACATGTATATGAAGTTTTCAGATTGTGATACAGGCTTGCAACTGCATCATTTTTAGTCTGACAAAGAAAAACATTGCTTCAGGAAGTGGGTCATATGAGTGTATAAGTGGTTCGTGGACAGGCCGGACAAGCCATGGTTCTGGTCAGAGTACCACTGAAACACAAAGAGAGAAGCCTGTTTTATTCCTGTAGCCACAACATGCATCTACCTTGACTTTTTCTCTGCTCTCAGGACCTGATACATTTTCTAATATTATGGGGAAATTTTTGCCAGAGAACCTTTGAAGAAGTAACATAGCTTACATGTAAACATTTAGAGCAGGAAAATTTAAAGAGCTTTTCTTAAAGTCCACTACCATTTCATATTCCTTAACTTATATTTTAGATCTCAGTGGCTAAGCTTTCACAGCTGCCAGCATCCTGAAGGGTCAGGGTCGGAAGGCCTGGGCGCCAGAATGGGTGCGTTGGGTCTGTTTACTTCACTTCTCTGGAGCTTGGGTTCTTCATTTGAAGAACAAAGGGGTTGGATTTGATTTTCCCTAAGAATCCTTGTAGCTCAAACAATCCATCAGGCTTTTAGCCTGTGAATCTAGTTTCTCTCTGTTGCAGAAAATCCACAATATAATGTATCCACATATAACCATAAATATCCTATATAGGAGTTAAAATTAGCATTGTAAAAAGGGGGAGATAGTGTTATAGCTTTAAGCTTTATTGTTGGAGAGACGCCAGTAAGATTGTCTTCACTGAATAAAGGTGTCAGTGGTCTTGATGTAATGATATATATTTACTAAGTTGAATTTACTTTGGGAATCACAATAAAAACAATCAGGAATATCTCACCTCACCTTTGTAATTTTAAAAATTGACATATAATAGTTGTACATATTTTGGGGGTACACGTGGCATTTTGATATCTGAATACAATATGTAATTATCAAATCAGGGTAATTGGGATATATATCACCCCAAACATTTATCTTTTCTTCATGCTGAGAATATTACAATTCTTCTTTTATAGCTATTTTGAGATATACAATAAATTATTGTTAACTATAATTTCCCTGATGTACTATCAAATACTAAAACTCATTCCTTCCATCTAACTGTATTTTCACTCCCCATAACCAATTTCTTTTCATCTCCCACTTCCCCCTTCCCTTCCCAGACCAAAAATTATTTTTAAAAACATTTCCAAAAATTGGGGGTCTCCTTTTCTGAATTTTTGTTCAATATAAGCAATTGTGGGAGAATTTGTGAGGGAAAAGGTAGTTACCAAGGATGGCCCCCCTTGCCTTGGCTTTCACTGTATTTTCTTCCCTGTTTCCATTTTCCATTCCTCATGCAACCTGGGTTTTACATTTAGCTCATTCATTCACTCACTCAGTACAAATCCGAGCATCTGTGATGGGCCAGGCATGTGCTGAGAATACATGGAAGGAAAGGTTCTCTAACCCTGAGTGGAGCTGCATGACTTCAGGGAGCCTTTGAGGTTTCTGATAACACTCTGCAATTGCTTCTTACTAAACAAACAGAATCTCCTAGCTGCTTTGGGACTCCCAGGTTTTGCAGGGACTCTGAGCACGTAGCTACACTACACTTATGTTCAAACAATTGCAGAACTATTGGATGTTTGAGCTGGAAGATCATTTAATCTTGTGAACTCCTTTACTTTATATGACTCAACTGGGAACCCAAGAGGCGATCTGGCTTGCCTGGGGTCTTTCAGAGAGTTAATGAAAAGATCAAGATTCGTTTGCTAGTGTTCTGCCTACTCTACCCTGCAGCTTCGTTGTCAGGTTTTACAAAAGTGATTAAAAAAGTAAATAAAAAATAAAACCCCTCCTTTTAGCTCGGGGTTCTAAGGCCATGAACATGAGTAAAACAAAATTATATACCATTGCCTGGAAATCCACTTGTGCATTAACCAGAGCTTTAGCAATCTGTGCTGAGTTTTGAAAGTGCACATTATCTGCAACAAAGAGAGAGAGTTAAAGTGCTGCTAAATACCAGAAAGCACAGAGTGACAATGTACTGCCTGGAAATGAACACCAACAATTATCTAGTCATGCATTTGACATTGTCAGCAGTGAGTAATCACACTCAGATATGGAAATGTCCCTGACTCTTAGGTACTGACCCTGAGCATAGGCATAGGAGGATGCTTAATGTTTCTTAAACAAAGTGATGCTGGCTCAGTATTTTTATGTGTAAGAGTCTTGCTTAAACCTCACCATCTGCTGTTCCGTGGATGAGAAGATAGTCTACATTTCTGAAATATTCTGCTCTTGCCATCACAGTTGAATTCTGGAAAAGAGAAAAAAATTAACATTTTAGTTGCTGCAAGTTCTAATAGAAAACTAGCTAAATCATTGTGCAATGGACTTAGCACCAATACTGAAATTATGTATTGCTTTGGTTGATAAATATTTAAGAGTCAGAGCAACACATTTTCATCATCATTTGCATTACTTCCATCTGATTCTTAGTTTGAAAAACTGAAAGTTTATGTGTCATATGTTACATATGAGTGAGACCTTAGGCATAAATGATGCCCGCTCAAGCTGTGTAGGGGCTGGGGGGTGGGGAGAAAGATCAGAAAAAGGGAGGTTAGGGAAGGGAGGATGGAGAAAGAAAGAATAGAATCCGAAAGGAGTAAAATCCTCTCTGGTGATGTGCTTTGCACTTAACAAAAGATCACCATACTTGCTTGGGGACCCAGAATTAAAGCTGTCGACTCTGAATTACTGCTTTAAAATTATTTAGCACTTTTAAAATAAATTAATGACCACAATAAAACGGGAAATACTTACTTTATAGTGCTCAAGATTGTCGTCCTTTGTTGGGAGACCCATGAATCTCTCCGTGTAGATAGATGCTATAAAATAGATAAGAATATGTTGTTTGTGTATGATCCATGTCATTTCATTAACCAAGACCTCCTTGTTTAGTAACTATGCCTCGATTCTCTCATGTGGAGCTCTTGAGGTAAAGTCTTGCTTCACTTTGCTAAAATTGTTGGCCTCAAAGAATGTGTGTTGTCTCTGCAATTTGCCTCAGTAGGGCTAAAGAATTAGTGGAGGAAGAGATTATGGAGACAGGAGCATCTAAACAGTTCCTTTCTAGGGCTGGTCTTAATCTTTATCACCTCTACCCTCCTTGGGGGGAATGAGGAGGGAAAAATGACCCGTAGAATGACCTCAATCTATTTTAAAAGAAATCACAAAACCAGCTACCTCTAGTACTTTTACTGATGTTTTACTTCATCTAGGATCAAAATATGTCCCCCAAATCCACTCTCCCAACCCCTCCCCCCACACACATTTTTTCTTCTGAATAAAGATTCTCTGTAAGTCACAATTGTCTTATTTCTACCCCAACAGAGGGAAGAGGATCTGATAAAAGCTAATTTTTGTACAATTATTAGAGTTACTTCCAAATAATCACTCCACATTGATGTTAATCATAAAAATAGGCACACACAGGCAGGGTACTTCTCAAATATATTTTTCTGTTTCTCTGACTTCTGGAACAATGGAGATAGCAGTTGTAAACTGTGGCATGGAGGCGAATTGGTTGGTCCCTAGCCTGACTTTGCGTGAAAGGTGCTTAAAAGACAGTTATGCTGCAACTCTGTGCCTGCAAAAACAGAGTTAGCTCTGACTTTAAAGATTTAGTTCAGCAGGGGCTCAAGGTTTCTAGAAGGAAATCAGTTATATTGGATTATGGAAGAGCCCTTTCTCACTTATGAGATTTCTTTGATTGTTACAATACAATTATAATGAATCATATAAACAACCTTCTTTATAGATTATACTTTCCCTAGTGATGCTGGGGTGAATTTTACTGCATAATTTCCTAGCAACCTCAAATATAGAGTAATTATGTGTTAAATGTTTTCAGGGCAACATTTATGAAATGTTTCCATACCGTAATATTCCCAGCTGGAGACTGGAGCCACAGCTATCCCGCATTTGAAAAGACCAGTTCCGGATGCAAGGGCCAGTGAAGAAACATAACCTCCATAGGACTGTAGAGACATTGTTATGAGTCAGTCCCAGATTTTCTTTCATAAGCTTTCCTCCATATGTTTATAGCAACTCTACAATCAGGACCGAAGGAAGCTGGGGGATACGGCGAAGAGTAGATTAAATGTCTATTTTGCACTCTCGGCAGCAAGCTCCACCATGTAACAGTGATTTCATCCCTAATAAATTACAAATACTTGGTGTGCTGTTCAGAATAGACCCCCCTAAAACATGGCAGGGGCAGTTTAAGAGAGAGATATAACTGTAATTTTTCTGCAAAAAAATTTCTTTTTTTTCCCTATCTTTCCAACTAGGACCTTGCTGGAATAAAAAAGATTTTACTTGAAAGAGATGCACAGAAAAAGGAAATTATTACCAAAATGTAAATATAAGATACTTCTTCACAGTTTGCAAAAGTCCTGCGAGGCAGAAAGTATATCGATGTATTTACTTATTTATTTTCATAATAGAACCCCAAAGGAAGGACATAAGGATCTTTTGGATAATTTAAGACATGGCCAGAGTTTGTGTATGATGTAGTGGTACATATTCTGTTTTTAGGATTTTCGACATAGCAGTTCAAAGGAGGAAAAGTCATCAGTGTCTTTAAAAACCTTATCTTTCTTCCCAAAAATTTAACGGAAAAGCAAAGAAATACAAAAGAGCACACGAAATCGCAGAGTCAGGGGTAGGTTTAGCTCTCATCAATTTCCTTCTCTGAGAAATCGGGAGGTGATTCAGAAATGGGACCCTGTTAACAGAAAGAGATCTCTGCCGATGTCACTTGGAAATTTGAACCTTTTTCTAAATATGAAGAAACGAACAGGGTATCACAATAAGGCTACTTCTCCTCCTGAAATGCAAATTCGGTCTGTACAAACATGCTGTGAGAGAGGTGCTTCTCCTGGGAATGAGGACTAAACAGTCTTCTGGGACCTGGACCAAAAAGAAAAAAAAAAGCGCGTGCACTAGATTGGGAAGTGATTCTCACTGTTTATTCTTGCCCTGATGCAGGGACGTCACTAAAAATCATAAGGGGAGAGAGTGACTCTCCAACGAAAGCCACACCTTATTTATAGGACCTCATTACCACAAATTTCTGAGATTCACTTCCGTGAGGTCAGGACAGATCATATCACTCTTTACCACAGAAAAGTCACTCTTCAGAGAAGAGTGAGAGTGAGCGTAAGAGAGAGAGAGACAGACAGACAGATGGCAATAGGTCAGTGGCAGGGGTCTTATTCTCAATCCATGAAATACGAGGCATGGGAGAACAAGCTAAACAATCCTGCTGAATCCAACAGTTGAATAACGAATTTTCGAACTAGCTTATGGTTTTATGTTTCCAGCTCTCGGGAATTTTACCGAGGACCGTTAGCTACAAAACACAAAATAAAAGAGGCGGCTCCAATTATGCCATGGCCTCTTTTTATTATACGGGGAGAAGAATTAAACCTTGTTTTAATAGGGGAAAAACATATTTTAAAAACAGAAGAAACATTTGGGTTTGAAAATCATTTTAGTAAGTGAAAATTTCCTATCTGGTTCAAACTTTCACTTATAATATAAAAATCATTTGTTTTGATTAGTAGGTTAGCAACAATTCTTACTGAAGTGGAAGGACTTCCCTTCCCTCTTAATTTTAAGTTCAAATGAGAGCAGGGTAAGCCGAAGACCTTTAGAAAAATTATCGTTTATCGTTTTATTGGAAAGTGTGTTCACTACAAATAAAAATATTGGGCACTTCTCTTGTCTTACAGCAGGAAATAGCATGAAGTGAGACTTTGCATATTGTACAAAGGTTTTTAAACATTCAAAAACATTTGAATTAAAAATTCAAAATCTTAGGAATTATTAATCTGTATTTACTCAGTGATTAGGTGATAGTGTTGTATTTAAATAAAATTTTCCTGCTTTCAGAATGAATACAAATTTTCTCTAGGAATCTGTAAGAGCAAAAGTTACTGTGTTAGCAGCACAAAAAAAAAAAAAAAAGGTGTACTTTAAATTCTCAGGCAGCTTGGAAAAGCTATTCCTATTGTAGAAATGAAGTGGGGGAAAAAAGAAAACCCGAGTTGACTTTTTCCTGCTCCCCCATGAGTGGGGCTCCCAGGCAGAGTGGGTGGCTGCTACAAGAAAAGAACCTACAGAGCAGATTGGCCACAAGAATTCTAGAATTTTGTCCTTTGCACTTAGATGCCTTGCCATTTTGTTTAAATGAAGGATAGCTTAAAAAACATTCTTAGAAGGGCACAGAATTTTGAAGGAGGGTTTATGGAACACTCTTATTTGAGCCACAATGCACACTGGAATATTTCACCTATAGGCAATAAGTGGCTAACATTTGTATGGCCAATGTTATTGCAACGGTCTTTGTGATCCCACGCAATCTGTTTTCCTTGTCCCGCCTCACATCTCCCCATCTTTTTTCTCTCCTCTTGCTCATTGGCTCTCTTAATGTTCTTCGAACTCTCCACACTGGATCTAGCCTCAGGATATTTGCAAATGCTGTGACCTTTAGCTTGGAATGCTCTTTCCACGAAAATTGGCATGTTTCACTTCCTTCTCTCTTCAAATGTCAAATGTCACCTCAAATGAGACATCCTCATCTTTCTAATTTAAAGTGATGCTAACCCTGCACTACCCGCCTTCCTTGTTTTGTTTTGTTTTTCTTCACAGTGCTTAATATGGTTTAATATTCTATGTATTCTACTCATTTATCTTGCTTATTGCCTTTCACCCCAACCATTCCCAACTCCATACGGGTAGAGATTTTGGCTGTCTTATCAATGAATGTATTCCCAGCACTGAGAATTTGATCTGACATACAGTGGGAATAGCATGAATATTTGTTGAATATATAACTTTGCCATTAACTCATCTAACCCTCAGAGTATCTTGGTGAGGAATTTCTTGCTTCATTTCACAACGAGAAAACTGAGGCTCAGAGTAAACTCACAGTGGCTCTGGAGTCAGTAAGCAGCAGAGCTGGGACTCAAACCCAGGACACTTGACTCAGCAGCCCATGCCATTTCCTCTATCCCTATGCTAGGGCAACCTCTTTTGGGAGAACTTTAAGTTCAGAGTCTAATATAGTCTCATTAGAGGTGCATTTGTCCTACTTTTACATCGTTGATCACACATAGCAATTCAAATTGCTTATAATTAGTCACTGGAAGAGAAAGGAACTAAGATTAAATCATGAACTAATGCTTATTCAACACCACCTGGCTAGGCCTATATTAACAAAGCAAAGCCCAGAAATGAGGCTGTTATTCTAATAATTTAGGCAAAACTCTCACTGCTCTTCAATTGTCAGAATAATTGCTTCAGTGTTTATTGCATACCAGTGTTTTGCAGCCCTGACACTATTGAGATTTGGGGCTGGATAATTCCTTGTTGTGGGGGGCTGTCCTGTGCATTGTGTGATGTTTAACAGCATCCTTGGCCTCTACCCACTAGATACCAGTAGCACTCCACCAGTGTGACAATTAAAAATGTCTCCAGATGTTGCAAAATGTTCCCTGAGGGGCACAATCGTCCTGGTTAAGAATAATCACTGTCTTAACCAGATACTTCTTAGGCAACATAGTGGGCACATAGTGGATATTTACCAAGCAGCTAAAATAAGGGCTACTGGGCTTTGGTTTATGTGAGCCAGAAAAATGAAAAGGGAAGATAAAAATGCTTTCCCTCTACCTTGTGAACTGGATAATGGAGGAAAACAAGGGATTTGCAGCTTATTGACCAATTGACTCCAAAAACTTTTGTCTGGTTAAATACAATGTATTTCTCAGACCACTAAAGTGCCTAGTACTTCATAGATACAGATACTTCCTTCCCTGATACAAAACACAATAATAGTAAAATATTATGGTAATTCTAAATGTCTTTCTCTTCCCCATCTCCAAGTTCTCAAAGGGCCCTGCTTATTATACTGCAAAAGAGAATGCAGAACTATGACCTCTTCCCAGCTGCTACTTCACTGCCTAATTCGGGCCTTTGATACTTGTCCCCAGTATCACTGCTCTCCTAGCCCTTTGGCCCATCCTCTTCCCTCACCCCGGGCCATCCTCCACTCTGCAATCAAGATTATCTTTCTAAAACACCAGTACCACTCCCCATTAACTTCAAGAGCACTTCCCAGAGAGGTGCCCATGTAAAATATTGTTAATGTGAGTTTTGGGAGGGGGAGGGATAAAGAGTTGTGGGATCAAATACTATTTGGTAGTACTGTGTTAAACAAAATTTAACAGGTTTCTTTACTAGTCCTCATAGAACCCGTATACACTGATATGTAGCATTTATGATTTGCCAAATTATTCATAGAACCTTTCCCTGAAAAATCTGTTGCTAGTGGGACACATTCGGAGGGACATTAACTTATAGAGTTACATTCAGTTTAAACAGCATCACAGATGTTTGACATAGCCCAATATTGTGCTAAATATTTGAGAAACAAAACTAAAGTAAGACACAGTCCATTCTCTTGATGAGCTTACATTCTTATGGGAGAAACCAACAGACAAGATAAAACACGGTAATTCCTATTATGAGAAATATAAAGAGCTAATGGAACACGAAGAAAGTCATATCTGAGTTGGGTCTTAAAAAACAACTATGGAGTTTTCCATTTTGGAGTGAAGAAGAGGTGGGGAAAGGAAGAAGAGAATGGACATTGCAGGTGCAGGGAATAGCATGTACAAAATCATGAGAACAAGGAAGCACTGGCATAATTTAAATTCCTCACAAGGTGCAGGGAGAAGTGGAGAGAGATGAGACTGGAAAAGTAAGCTGGAGTCAGAAGGCCAAGAGCCTTGCATGCAAGGAAATGTATTTGGGCTTTATGCTGTGGCCATTGTGGAGCCCTATAAAATAAATGAGCAGAAAAGCAACATGGTAAATATTGTTTTGGAATGATAACTTCATTAGCAACATTGGAACATGTGAGGCCAAAGCACTGAGGACAGTTAAAAAGAAATTAGAATAATTTAAACTGGTGCTACCCAACCTATGGTGCCTGGACCAACAGCATCAGCATTATCTAGCATCTTGCTGGAAATGCAAACTCTTGGACCCCACCCAAGAGCACTGAATCAGAATCTCTGGTGGTAGGACCCCAGAAGCTGTGTCTCAACAAGCCCTCCAGGTGAAGTTTATGCACGCTGAAGTTTGGGAAGTTTTGATCTAAATTATACATGAGGAAACTCAAACTCAGGTGGTGTGAGTGGGGATGGTGAGAACAGACTTAGATGTTTAAAGCTGGAATTGACAGAACTTACTAACCAACAGAATGTTGGAGTCAGGTAAAGGGAGAGATTGAAAATGGCTCTCAACTTTCTCATTGAGCTGATTAGGTGTGTGGTTAGGCCTTTAATAAAGATGAAGGCTTGTTTTAAAGTAGACTTTAACAAGATTACCTTGGGGTAAGCTAAGCTTGAGGCCCGGGTAAGACATTTGGGAGAGATGACCAGTAGTCATGGGTGCTCAGAAGAGGCGGGTGCTGGTGGCAGGGATCTGGAAGTCATAGTCAACCTTGAAACCACAAGCATTGGCCCAAAGAAATGAAGAGTAGTGATGGTCAAGTCTAGACCCGGAAAAACACCAACATTTAAAGAATTAATGAAGTATAATGATCACAGAGACAGAGAAGAATGAAGAGAAAGGTGTCACAGAACCATGCTCAGAGCCCCCTCGCCTTTATGTGGCTTAAAAGGCCCTCTGTTATCTAGCTATCTGCTTACCCAGACTCATTCCCTACTCTTTCTTCACAATACTTAAGACTTTTCAAGTTTCAGGCATTCCTGAGCAACTCGCGGACACCACGCTCTTTGTTAACTCAGGAGCTGGGTGATGTGGTTTTCACTCCACTTCGAATGCCCTGTTTCTCAGCTGTCTTCACTGGTCTCAAAGGCTAACTCATTTCTGAATCCTCCCCTAGCTCCCACAGAAACAATTAACCACTCTTCTTCCTCTGTACTGCACGCAAGTTAGGTCTCTCTTAACACTTGTAATATTGCTGAGCTCCTGCCTTTTTTGTTGTTTGTTTCCCCCACAAGAGGCTCAGGCCTATAACTTAACCCATTTTTTATCCCCTAAAGAGCCCAGTAAAAGACCTAATTAAAAATTTACTATATGGATGAAAGAATGAATGAGTCAGTGATCAGACAGGTGGATTAATAAATGTGGGGCGGTCTTAAACCTGAAGAACTGACAAAAACAGTATAGTCGTAAGATCTTTTTCCATCTGCTGGTTCCTCCTGCAGATCTGGGTCTGCTCAGGTGTTGTGTCCCTGGGCAGTCCACTTGCTACTGTCTTCTCTCGAATGTGCTCTCAGAGGCTACCTCATGATCACTGCCACGTTGGACAGTAGGCAGTAAGGGGGGTCCTAATATACTATTTCTGTGGCATTTGCACAATGAGATGTGGTGAGAATCTCCTATTGAAGAATTTCAGGCTGATAGGGATGTATTTTTGGGTGATGAGTGGGTTCTTTAAATCATCCCACATAGATGGTTCTCTACCAAACTAATACCTAGAATGTTCTATAAATGAAATAAAAAGTTCTACTTTATGGTTATTTCGAAGCCTGCAGTAAAAGCAAAGTCTAACTCCAAGAGAAATGTGAACGACTACATGTAAGTGTTCAGCTTGAAATTAGAATTTTTCAAGGATTCGCTTTAGGAAATTGCATAAAAATGGATGGTAGGAAAGGTCTTATATGAAATATTTCACTATAAAATATTTATTTCTACTCATTTGAATTCCATTCTGTTTAGATATTTAACATTTGATAGTTTTAAGAAGGACCAAATGGCTTGAAGTAACAACTTTCTTTGAATTCATAACAGCTCTTCATCTGGTCACTGAGCTGAGAGTTGAGCTGAATCCTGCAGATTCCCTTCAATATTGGGTTTTATTCCCTTCATTTTGTGCAGGCCGCTCTCATAGAAAACAGCCAAGAAAAACAACCCAAGCGCAAATGGCTGCAAATTGACTTGCAAATGTACAAATTCAGACCAAAAAATGAAACAAGAAATCTTCTTTGAAGGGTAATTATCATAATTTATAATGGGCAAATCTAAATTCTTTCCAATATTTCTCTAAACTTTCCAGTGACTTCATTGCCCATAATTGATAACTTTCGCCACTTCCTTTTAATGTGTGTTTTCAAAACCTGCACAGTTCCTTAGAAATGGAAAATTATCTCCATGACCTACAATTAGGAAACTAAATAATACTTCTCTCCGGTTAGCACAAATTAACATTAGGTCTAATAAAATAATTTGCCAAAAAGAAAAAAAAAATATATATATATATATATATGTCTATATCTATATCAAGCAGCCAAGCTATGACTCTGCTAGGCTAGGTGCTAAGGAATTTGTATTCTAAAAGTTCTCGTCATTTCAAACTTTAGCTCAAATTTTCATAAAATATAAATATAAAATAAAAGATACATATTTAACTCTAAAATAACAAAGTAAATTAAACCTCTGCTGAATACGGTTCAGTTCATTATGCTATAATATAGTAGCAAAAAAATAAGTAAAAAATTTTCAATTATGAGTTAATTTGCTGTACAAGAAAGAAAATAAAAGATTGACTAAAAGAAACAAACACTTAAAACCATCACTTTGAAGCCCAGATTATCCAAATTGTTTCCACTGACAGATTAAATGATGTTGCAACATTAACATTTCATGAGAAACCTTATAAACGAACACTTTAGAAAATGATGATTGCTGAACCGAATAGCAGGCATAAAACATAAAACAACTCACCCAGCCCCATATGGCTATTCTTTTTTCATCAATGAAACCCATTTCTATGAATTTTCTAAAGTAAAAGAAACAAATTTTTAGAATTTTAAGTGTGTACACATGACATTTACTTCATTACACAAGCATATTTAATTCAAAGATTTAATAGCAATGCTACATTTTCTTTGTTTAAACACATGCATAATAAGGCTGCATTTACAAATAATTAAAATAATATTATCACGTTTTCTGCAAAAGGATAAGAGAATCCTCTCAGACTCTGTTGTGCTGTTATTGAGTAGTACTCTCAGGGCTGCAAGGCCTAGTTCCCTAACTGTATGGGTGAGTTACCTGAGGCTCAGAGACATCAAGAGACAGAAACACAAGAAGCAGCAAGACCGAATTTCCAAATCCCCAGCTTTTGGAAAGGAGGATTTTGTCGTTGCCGTTTTAAATACGATTAATTTCTTATCATCTTGTTTGCTTAGTTGTTAATCACCATTTCATTTTCAGTCACGTTTGAGAAAAAATATACATCCCTCTTCCATTTCCTGTTTAGGCACCCTCAGTTCATCATGGTACGGGCAATGACACGTATCTTTTAGGCCATAGAAACGATCTGTTTTAGCTCCACCACAGAAGATCCTGTATTTGAAAACTATTTTGAAAATAAGTTTTTCCTTAGTAGCAATGGGTTCTGCTGAAGGATGGCCTTTAAAAAGGCATGGGAAATCCTCACAGTCAATACAAAACAAGAGTGTTTCAACCTAATTTAGACCATGTTTCCCGACGGTTGGTGTTCTAGAGCAATTGTGATTTATTTGGGGAACGGTTTGAAAAGATCTCAGAGAAACAGAAGCAGGGGTAGAAAGAAGCAAACTGGACGAGCCATTGCAGAAGCCACTGTACGCGACAGCAACGGAAGGAGGGAGAAGACCAAAGCGAGAGGCGTAGCCCCAGAGGAATACTCCTTTTTATTCCATTCAGTTACTGTTAATGCCCTTTCTCATCAGTTCTTCTCTGGAAGTAGGACCGAGTGATTTTCATTAGTTGAATAATGTAGTTTCTCAAAGGGATTTCACAGCAACCATTTCACTCCTCGCATTGATTCAACATGCACGTTTCCGATGCATAGAGGAGTTGGGCAAATGCCCGGGACAAACAGATGGGAAGAGGCCCCGTTAGTCACAGCTTACCCGACACTGATTCTGAAGGACACTGAGGAGTCTACAGGGAAGAAATGCAGTAGCAAACGGAAAGTTGCTACCTGTGTGGATGCTGCTCATGGTAGAGCAGAGAAAGTGTGCAGCAAATTGTGGCACTTCAGCAATTCTTGTACAAACTTCAAAAACCAAATGAAAGAAGAGAAGGCTCACTTTCTTGTTAAAAAAAAAAAAAAGATAATCTTGCTACTAGTGCTTGAAGACAGTTCTGAGCCATAAAATCAATGGTGATTTTATGATCTCCCAGAAAGCTAGCAATCATACTGCCTTGCATCTGGGGTAAAAAGCAAATAACAGGTGATACATGAGAACAGGAAATTCTTAACAGCTTTCTTCCTAGGTTTATTCTGAAACGATGACATTTACAGGAAATGATAGTGCAATGGTTAACATGGAAATGAAACATGAACACTTAATGTGGCAGGAGTAGGTTAAAGGTTAGCTAGATAATCTGAGCACTATGAGACCAACAAGGCTCTATAAAATTCACCTTCAAATTCTGAAGAGCTTCCAGAAGGGTTATCAGAAATACTGCTGATAATGTGGTTAAATCAACAAAATGTTAGTAACAAATGAAAAGGATGTTTTTCTAATTTTGGAGGCTGGGTTGGACTTTGTAACTTTTGTCTCATAAAAATGCCCCTAGGCCAAGGTCAAGTTAGAATCCTAGTGAGCGATTATTATCTTGTTTTGGAAATGTTCTTATTGATGCCATCTACAACAGCATGATAGAATATTTCTTCTCATATAATCCTTCCCCACCACTAAACTTCAAGCTACATACAATTTCAAAGTTGTGGGAATGTCAATAATGCCAAATAAACCCCAAATGAGCAGAGTTGCCCTTGCAACCACCAAACTTTTATGGGTCTCACATTGTACCATTTGCAGAGAAACCTGAAGAAAGCAGGTCTCGGTTTCACTTACATTTGTGACTGCACATGTATCTCCTTTAAAGCATTCTCTTTTGCATAGACAAAAGTTATGAGGTTGCATGACTTCTTTTTTCTCCCTGCTTTTCCTTGTTTAAATCTATTTATTGGCCTTGACTGGTATTTACTGTTGTTTCTGAATATATACATATGATTTTCTTTTGGCATATAGAAAATTTAGCCAGATTGCATTTTATAAGAGATTTAAAGGAACAAATTTCATTCTCTGGGGGGAATTTTGAGGGCTACAATAGGGGGATTATAATCACAATTTCCTAGGTCGGGCATTCGGTATCTGATTTCTAAAATACTTTTTTGGGAGACATGTGGTTGAATCATTCCCAGGATTATCATTATAAGTCTAGTCTTTTTAGCTTCTGTTTTCTCAAAGCATTGGATTCCAAGACTTCCTTTTCATACTTGCATAATAATGATTTCGAGCAAAACCAAGGCCAGCCCTGGCTGCCATCTCCACTGTTGCTTATGTGCTTTGCCTGGGCCACGCAGCTGCCCCATGTTCACTGGGGTGTTTAACGAAAATTCTACCTAATAGCAATGTTGTCCCCTCAGAGTGCAGGTGGCTTATCCCATTTTACCAGATTGTAAGTGCATTGAACGCAGAGATCGTAAATTGCACAATTTTATACAGAATCCACTGCAATGACATGTATTAATATTTGATATGTTGATGAATGGCTGAGAAAATGAGTGAACATATGTCTACCCTACAGTAGGAAGACTTTCTTCGGATTCCATCATAAAAATGGCTCCAAGAAAGTAAAGGTATCCAACTACCACCTCTAGTCCACCTTCAATTCTAAACGGCAAAGAAAATTGGCATTACTGTGAAAATCAATACGAGGTAGAATTTGTGGCTTTGTGTCCTATATGTTGAACATCATTGCTCAGGTTTAAAATTTCATTTCATCCAAGGAACACATTAAGAAGCTATTTCTTCTTCTTAAGTTTAAATGCAGCATTTGTGTAAATAAATGCACAAAAGTGTAATGATGAATTTTGGTGTTATTGGTGGCTTGTGATCATGATCATGACTGTGATTTTTTTCTTTTCTTTTCTTTTTTTTTTTTAGCTAATTAACTAATGCCAAAAGAAACCACTTTTTAGCTCTACCAGCTTTGGAAAAGACCTAACTGAATTATAAACGAAATATAATTTTCATCTCTGTTTTCATGTAGTCCCAGGATCACATGTCCTTGATGTTTATTGCATGGCTTAAATAGATGTGCACCATGGTGCCAAAAAAAAAAAAAGTCCCTTAAGGACTTAAGGCTATAATTCTGAAATTCTGACAATTGTGATAATATTCTCCTTTAGGCACACTGCAATGTTTATATGAGAAACTGATGCCTCAGTGGAATTTGTGTTTGAACTCCTTCTCTCCAAACATATTAACAGCAGAAAGGCCAAAAATCTGGATCAGTAAGACAGAGAGAGCCAGTCTCCTAGAAGTTAGGAGTGAGTGATGGTGACAGATTTTAGTGTTAATAGCCTACTTACTAATTTGTCATATTTTACTCAAATAGACTTTGCTTTTTGTTGAATATTTTGTGTGTAAGTGTGTGTATGTGACTGATCATACATGGAAGTAACATTTGAAAATATATGGGTTATGATTACCTTTCTATTTTTAAAAATAATTACTTGTGAGTTTAAACTCTTCTGCTTCGATTAGACACAAAAATAGGAAAGTGTTGTCTGGGTCTGGCTTCTAGCTGTTAAATGCAATCAGTGTTGTGTATGTTGCATTGAAATCAGTAACTATTAATGATATTGAAGTGATAAAAGAAGTGTACTAATGAATTTTCTATATTTCTCTTTGCCCATGAAACAGTGGTTCACCTTTAGCTGTCACACATTCCTATGCATCCATGACTGAGAGTGCAATTAGCCTGTTGAATTTTAGATTTATAAACTACTGTTTTCTAACTTCATCTACTCACACCATAATAAGAGAAACCCAACAACTGCAGAGACATTGCCAGATGAATCCTGCACAGTGTTTCCAAAGAAGCAATAATTTTAGTGACAATATTCTTTTTGTTTCAGGAAAAGATGATTGAACCATAAATTGTGGTTGAAAATATAGTTGGGAAGAAAAAATCAGATTATGAATCTGTCTTTCCTCTAAATGTTTTCATAATATGATTTCTGTTATGTAAAATGAATGTGTTTTTGTCGAATGAAAATAGGCAAACACTTGTATGCTACCAATAGCCAACTGACAGCCAGTTTAACCATAGATGAAATGTCCAACACCTAAAAGTAAGTAGTATTGGTGAACTCTTGAGCCATGTCTAAACGTATGACATAGAATTTACAACGCTTCAGCAAATTCAGGTATTTAGTTTTCTGGAGGTCATCACTAGAGTGACACAAATTTTCTGCCACTTGTGAGCTATGGTAATAAATGAAAGGATATTTGAATGACTGACAACACATCCAAAGAAGGTATTTGTTTTTCGGCACTAGGAATCTATTTTCTACACATTTATTAGCCCTCTTCCATAAATAATTTTTTCGTATTTGGCAAAAATGTCCCTTTAAGATTAATGGTAGTTTTAGACCAAGGTAAGAAAACAGACAAAAAGAATTAAGTCATTAAAAAAATGGAGAAATGCAATAGTGATTGCATGACATTTGTTGCGTGTTGACATCTGCCTGAATGAGAAGGTGCTCACCTGACAGCTGTAATCTGGTCTTCAACTTCATAAACACCCAGCTTTCGATACACTGCATACAGGAATTTGTCACCTTGGAAAGCTGTTCCTCGACCATCCACCAAGGCAATGACCATCCCTTCCTTACTTGCAAGATAAGATATCCAATTAACAGAAAATACAGACCTTACACTCTGACTGCAGGGACCACCATACCTAAAGGAAAAAAAAAAAACAAAAAAACAAATCTCTGATTCCTTTATAAAACTCAACTTCCCTTTCTGGACAAGCATTGCCTCTAGTAATTCCCAGTAAAATTATGTGATAAAATAACAATGGCGTTAGAACTGGCTCAAAATCAAGAGGAGACCAGGCTTTTCCCAGAGGTTTGCTACAAGGAAGTTGTTTTGGGACACAGCCTCTCCTATTCCCCAAAACGGATACATCTAGGGTTGGCATTTCAAGGAATATGTGTGGGTTTTTCGTCATTTCTGCCACCTGCCACTTGCTAAAAGCAGACATAAGATATACTAAAAAAAATGCATGGTGTTTTAAGCAAATTGTGTGTAGGTCAGCACTGATTTTGGGTGTGATTCCACTAAATGTATTCTATTCCTTTATTTCATTTCTAACTCAATTACATAAGATGTTAAGATGATTTACAATATTTTTTTGGCTGCAATTTCTCTATCTCAAAGGTATTCTGACACATTCGGCAATTTGCCATACAAAGGAAATTCAACACAGCAAATGCAAGCAAGTCCATCTAAAATCTCAAAACTTCCTCAAACCATTTTAAATAGCCATATTTTATTTACTCTGATTAGTTGAGGAATATATAAAAACAGCATCAATAGGAACTGTTACCAAGGAGAATGGTTCATTCTATTTCATAAATGTGTATTTCATCCAACATATTTTCAGTAAATAGTTTTAACACCAAAGAAAATACTACATACACTTGAATTAGCAAGGGATACTTCTTTGATCTGTCAAATTGAGGAGGAAGAATCATCTTGTACCATAAAGCTTTGAAAACAAAAAAAAAAAAAGAAAATTTTCATTCCGCAATATTCATGGCATTATTTATTTTCTTTAGTAACAATATACACCATAAAATCAATTTATAACTACTAAGTTGTTAAGAATTGAGAATATACTTAAAATTGACTTTTATTAAGTATTTTATGTTATAAATGACTAGAAATCTTGAATTACTGTTTGTTCTAGAAGCACACATTCTAAAATTAAAATTAGATAAGCTCTTTTTTAAAAATGTCAGTGCTGAAAGGGAGCTATGGAAAAGTATAAGATCAGCTATATTCACAAACATACTAAATGTATTTAGTAAAACTAAATATTATTACAGTAAGATTGTTTTAAATAAGATCCTGTAATATACTATAGGGTTTGGACTGTAACATTTACCGTATAATTATTTTTAAAGTAAGAAAAGTATTCAGCTTCATTTCTATAAATGAAAGTTTTTGGAAGATCTTACTAATTTCATCCACTTCAAGTTTCTTAATTTCCTCTTTAGGCATCTGGATATTTTTCAGGGCATTTTCCAATTCCTTGTTGTCTTCCAGGATTTTGATTTCTTAAAAAAATAAAATGTTCATTTTAAATTAATTGTATTTCCTCTAAAAAAAATTCCTTTCTTAAAATTCCTTTGGCTTTAATATGGATGACACTGAAGCTGTATAAGTCTTGCTTAAGAAGTTTCATTTTGACAAACATATTTGTAATCCAGCCGTTAGAGCAGATGAGCTTATGAGGACATCACATTTTAATCACTGTCTCCTAAACTGATCCTTATGGCATCGAAACACATTTTGAGCCGAATTACAGAAGCAACAATGTGTATTCAATCATGTTTTCCTATCTCATGTTTGTTTTTCAACTTAAAGTCATATCCTCAGTAGGTCATATTTCTTTTATCATCTGTTAAACAAAAAGTAGTAGAAATAAAATCTAGATTGCTGAGGTCTCAAATTTAAAATAATTGTGTAGTTACAAAACTTGTTTTTTTTTAAATTTTCAATGTGTGAAGTCAAATATTATTTCTGTGATTTTTAATATTTCTCTCTTTCTTAAGTTTTTCCTGTTGTACTTGATTAATATGGTATAGTCTCTTTTTTTGGTAACTGAATTACTGTATATACCATTCCTTCAAATCCTCCCTTTCAAAGTTGTTATATATCTTAGTAAAACAACAATATGTGTACATACTGTGCTCTCTTTCTGTATTACACCTTTAAAAAATCTTTTAAACTGCTGTTTATACTTGAGTTCAGCTATTTTTCACACTTTCATCTTTGAAACTGAACAAATCCATTGATCTCCTGAATCTGTAGATTGGTTATACATGCAAATAGGTTTCTAGCAATAGAGGGCTTTTTATAGGTTTTCTTTTGAACTGGGATTGACACCAATGTCTTCTAGGGAAAAGTTAGTCTTTCATATACTATGTGGAGTTTCCAGCTTTGTATTTTAAAAGAGGGTCTGGATGCCTTGTGAGATATAGCTATTGCTACAGAAGACATCCCATGGACTTCCTGTTTTTATGCCTTTTTGAAAAAGTGGTCGCTGGAGATAGGGAACTGGAGGAGTACTTTGTAACTATACTAAGTTTGCCAAACCCACTTCTCTTGTAACTCTCAGTTTTCATATACTCATGGCATTTTGCTCCAACATGTTATATTTAATCTTAGCACAAGTATAGATGTTTTGGGTATAATTTGTATAAGATACATAATGAATTTCACATTAACTTTGGGTAATCTATCAGGAAGAGATACTTGTGACACCTTAAAAGTCAAAACCAGAAAAGTAAAATGAATATACAATTCTAAGTACAGTAGAGCCAACTCTTCATTCTCCTTGTGTGGATCCTGTATGTGGAGCTGGCATGGATGAAGGGAGTCCTGTGTGGAGCAAGTACACATAACGTCTGATTGATTGATTGATTGATTACTATTTTTATTATGCTACTACAGGTACTGAAAGTTGGAGACAATATCCAGGTGTTGGTACATTGTTACGACTTTGACTCTTTCTCCTTTCTATTCCTAGCTATTGCACTTTTCCAATTCATGACTTAATGAAATTCCAAATTTAATTCAAAAGTTTACTTATTCTTCTACAATCCAGAGTTGTATTTTTATGGATAGGGAGTGGGCAATTTTTCCACCTCTTGAACCAGAAATGGAATTTCATAGCACTATGGGGAGAGTAACTGGGCTTCTCTATGGGGTTTCACATAGAAAGCAAGGGGTGGTATAGTCCAGACTGTACCTTTTACTTTCCTTCACTCATTACTGTATACTCAGTGCCTAAAACACTCAGAACCTAGCATCTGGCATGTAGCAGGTGCTCCTTACATATTTGTAGATTCTTCATTATGATGAAATCAAGTTATAAGAATAATGAATCTTATCTTTGATTTTTGTTTAAATCACATTAAAATACCATATTTTCATTAATTAAATGAGGAGTATCTGTGGAAAAGCTGATAAATGAGGTCATCCAATCAATTGGTTAACTTTAATGAGCACTTGCTGTGCCCAAAGCAACTAAACCCAGTTGGGCCCTTGATATCGAGTGCCAGCTCTTCTGGGTTTCCGTAACACCTGGTTCAAGTACTATCTTGTATTTCCACATGACCTTACCCCTCTTTGCAGGGAAAATGAAGCCATTGCACTGTTTTCCACAATGTCTACAAACTGTCATGCAATTACACCTGCCCTCACCTGTCTCTGGCCTCCATCCTCTCTCAACTTCTTAGGGGCTTCCTTCCTTTATGTCTTCAACTCCCTTTTTCTCCTAATTTCTTTCATCAGCATTTAATCATACTCAAATGTTTATCATCTTTCAAAAACAAAATTAAACTTCCATCAATCCTTTACAGCCATCATGCCCCCTCTCCCCTCACAGTCAGACCTACTGGAAATACTGTCTCTTTTTATGTATTCATGCAGGCCTAACCTTACTTCACTCTGGCTTCTACCTCCACTGTTCCACTGAAACTGTTCTGACCCAGGTAATGCCAGTCTCCTTCTTGCTATGCCCGTTAATCTAAAGCAGGTCTTGCTTCACTCTCTGCAGCATTGGACACAGGTGAAGACTGCCTCCTTCCTGAGATTTTCTCCTCCCCTGCCTTCCATGGCACCATACCCTCAAGGTTGTCCCCTTCCTTTACTTCCCTCTCAGTCTCCTTCACAAGTGCACTTTTCTCTTTCCATTTCTCAAGTGTTGGTGTTCTACAGTTTTGTTCTAGGCTCTTTCCCCACTAACTCTATCTACCCTTATTTTTCCCACTCTGCTGATCTGATCCACGTCCAAGGCCTTAGTAACCATGTGTTCCATAGACTAATGACTTCTTGATCATTATCATCAGTCCAAACCGATCCTCTGACATCCAGGTCCAAGACTCTGCCTGTTACCACAGAACACCTCCCCTTGGATAGCCCATCAGTACTTCAAGCTCAACATGTAAAACAAAATTCATCATCTCCCACAAAACCTGCTCTTCACAGTGGGTCCCCTGTTTCAGTGAAAAGGGTTGATATCAAGACAACCACTCAAGCAGTGTCAATCCTTCCTTCATATTGACGAGTCTCAGGTTTGCTGTAGCTATCGTAAGGAAGCATTTCCTAACCACCAAACCCAGATGAGGTGCTCACCCTACAAGCTTCCATGCTTTCTGTATTTCCTCTATCTTAGAACTTTACCCAACTCTACTGTAACTGCCCATTCACACATTTGCTCTCCCCGCTGATCTATCATCTCCTTGAGGACAGGGACAATGTCTAAGCTAGTATCTATTCATTTTATAGATCTCGTACCTGGTGCAGTGTCTGGCTTAATGTGATAGTCGCTCAATAAATATTTGTTGAATGAAGATTGCTGGCACCAAATGCAATGTAAAATGGATGAAAAAACTACAAATAAATAGTAGACACATCATCTGCTCTAAAATGGCAGCTGGACATTTATTAAAAATCCAGCATAACCCAAGAGCTACTGAATTGGAATCTCTGGGGAGGGCCTAAGAGTCTGTATTTCTAATAAACATATCAGCATTTCTCCATGGAACTGTGCTTTGAAAGAATTTGAATTCTTTTCTTTTTTAGTTAGAAAATATATAATTACATATGACATAAATGAGAGTGATGTGAACACTGAAACTATTTTGTAAGTATTGAATGAAGCAATAAAGCTTCAAAAGCAGTACGAAGATATCTGCTAGGAATCTACCATGGATATTAAGAAAGTAGAAATCCATGCTATGGGAAAAGATAATCACGCAGTCACGATAAAATGGGAATTATACATCTATGCTGATTTCCATGAAAACAAAACCTTACAGGCTTGAAAGGAGTATTGTTCTAAGCTTTCTCTCATGGCAATTTGAGATGAGTCAAATGAAGAAACATAACACTGTTATTCTGAAATGTATTTCATTATTCGATACAAGGTTAAAGAAAATTTTTAAATGAAACTAAATTCACTGTCCCATTATTACAATGCCTATCCTGTCCAGAGCTCCTGAACCGACTGTTTTTTTTTTTCTCATTACTTTATTTTCACCTAGATTTGAGCCATCGAGCTGACCGCCAAACTAATCCCGAGGCAGTCTCCTGACTTGTCACCAAAGCTGGCCATGGGCAATCGCAGGCCTGGGTGCTGAAAGAAGTGGCATCTGCCTCATTGTCCCTGCTCTCCAACAACTCCAGCCCTATAATGTTGTTTAATAATAAATCAAAAGATAATGGAGAAACAGCAGGAAAAGTATCAGAGCAATTATACACTTGAATGAGTCTGTCGAGAGCAAAAATGGTCATCTTTGAGCTGTGAACTATTTTGAACCAATATCACAAATACAGAATAGAGGAGGACTGTCTTGATAGCAGTTGAAAATGGAAAGAGCCTCCAAATTTCAGGGCTCTCATATGTGGCAACAATGTGATGTAGCTGTTAAAACAAAAAAAGCTGGCATGATAGTCACTCTCTGAACTGAAGTTCTATCTAGAATTTGTCTCCAGTTCGGAATGTTACAAACAAAAACTAAAACAAAAAAAACCACACAAAACAATATACCCCCTCCTCCCCCCCCAAAAAAACCCAGGAATCTATTTGGGGAGGGAGATTGTACTGAATATGTTGTATGCTAAGTTTCTTTCCAATTCTAACCTTCTGCGCTTTTTATAAGGCTGATTGGGGAACACAGAATTAAACTCTGTGATATAACTCATCTGTGTTATGTCAGGTTCTCACGGCAAATAATTATTAAATTTCACATAATCAGCTTTGACCCAAATAATACCCAAATCTGTGCAATAATAAGTTGTGTGATAACAGGATTCCACTGTGGTCTCCCTTGTCAGTGTGGGGAAACTGTCCTGCTTTCTCCGGTGGAGTATTACAGAGAATTCAGGATGTCTTTGGACAGGACAACAGCATGCAAGAGAGAGTACCTTGATCGGTGTGGCCGTCATGAAGGGTGGAAATGGGGAGGCCTGGACCTGTGTGCAGGATGGAAACAAAAGCATGGCTTAGTGTTAAAATAACTCTTAGTTTTCAACAAGGACTGCTGGAAGTATTTATGATTAGTGACAAGCTCAAGTACATCATTTAATTCTGCAGCTATTTTTTTCCCCATGAAAACATCACCTTTTAAGTCACATTTAAACAACACGTGAGATCAGAGCCCAGTCAAAGAAAAGATGTGAGAGAAGCATTGCCTGTGCACTTTTCCAAGAGTAATCCTGAGTAGTTAATATCTAATTACACAAATGCACCCCAGAAGCTGCAGTGATAAATCACCTTCTGGGAAGATAGGCTGTGTGGGTCCAGTTTGGGCTGTCTTTATTATCAAATAACCTTCACCAGTACCCACATTGTATTTCAATCTGGCTTCTTGGTTTAATGTTCACTTTATTTTGGTGGGTAAAATCTAGCATTTGTGTGTGTGTGTGTGTGTGTAATTAATACATGCAGAAATTTATGCTATGGCAGGTCACATCCTCTGGGAAACGGACCTGGAAAGAGTTTTAAATTTTACTGGGGGGTAGGGGTTGGTATTGGGGTGCACACCTGTGGGGGAAGGAGAGGAAGAGTAGGGCAGGTGGGCTTCGGTACTATCACAGAGACCCCTAGATGGCCTGTAGAGTTGTCTGTGATGGGGTAGCAAGCCAGGCTTCTACCCCCCAGGCATGGAACAGTCGTTGGATGTGGCCACGGGGAGAGCAAGCTCCAAAGAGGGGGCTCAGCCGTGAGCTGTCAGCCACCAGCACGCTCAGCAGCTGGAGAAATGAGTGAGTCAGTCCTGAAGATGTGGGTTCTGGCTGGCACACCAGTGCCCACTACGTATTCCAACACAAAATCCAGCTTTTCTGTGCAGAAACTGGCCACTTTAGCAAGATCTACAAATAAACCCTGACTATTCCTTACTTAAACTGTAGAATTAAATAATATCTGGAAATACACTTTCAAAGGATAAGTTTGCTCAGGCAGTCAATGGGTTAAAACCAACAAATGTGGAGGTTGGGTGTAGATGTTTTTCTGCAGCCCCAGATGTGGCTGCCTCCTTCTATGTGGAGGGAACAGTGTTAGACTAGCCCCTTCGCCCCATGCAAAGCAGAGGAGGAATGACTTTGGAGAGTTCTGAGAAGATCTGGGTATGAATAGCTCCTTCTGTCTTGCTCCTGGCATCTTTCTGCCCGCGGAGACCATGCTTTTGATCTGTTCCTCGGTGCTGTACCTGTGCCAGGCTCCATGCAGGAAGCCTGTGGCTGTCCTGTTGCACCCGCATTTGTGTGAGTAATTGTAATTTGGGGATGTAATATTGGGAAGCCACACATCTTAGCCACATTTTCCAACTAGCCTTTATAGGTAATAAAGCTAATATTTTGATTTCCTGCCTGACTCTTTAGTCTAATTCTGAAGTGGGAAAAAGGCAGCTATTTATTAGGCTCCCTCAAAACCAAACCAAAACGAACCAAAAAAGTTCTGTGTGGAATCTCAGAATTTTACAGAATGCAATTGCAGAGCTTTTCATTTTGGTCAGTTTTTCTTCAAAGTTAGCAAAAGGGACAAGCACTCATATTACATGTTGGCCAGAATGCAAAGAAATGAGACCTGAATCTAAATTTCTAGACTCTAATAAATCAGCATCCACCCTGTGAAATTTTCAAGGGTGTGCAATTCCAGCAATGAAAACTCGCGTATTTTTTTTTTTTTTACCTAAATGATGAGACAAACTAATGACTGACTGTTCTTGACACAGGGACCCGAGGGTGTGGTCATAGCAGCCTAAGCATCACTTGTCCAAAAACCCACTTTGTGTTGCTTTTGTTGTATCAGCTTCATCAATAATATTTTACCTGTTTTAATCCTGTCATCTAAGACTTACTCACTGTCCCTTGGGAGAGTTTGAAGTTACATAATGAGGCTTTACTCTTAGTCCTAAAGGGAAAGATTTCAAGGTTTTTCCTATGATGGCGCAGTGACTCATTTTACTGGAGCTTCAAAAACACCAGACGATGTGATGCTTCCCACACAGTATATTTTTTGCTAAATGGGAAATTACCATACTGCCAAGGAAGAGTGAGTGGTGGAAAAGTCAGGCGATTCAAGTTCTAGAAAGGACTCTTCCACCAACTTTTGATGAGAGCTTAGTCTTGGATTCCTTCTCTCTTCAGTGGGCACTTAGGCTCAAGTAGGCATCAGGAAGACAAAGTGATATAAAATGTGGCATAGTGCTTTCCAAAAGTGTGAAAGCATTATACAAATGCAGAATGCATAAACATATAAATGCATGTATGTAAGTGAGGTGTCACTGATGCTTTTATCTGT
This sequence comes from Indri indri, assembly GCA_004363605.1. NCBI lineage: Eukaryota > Metazoa > Chordata > Mammalia > Primates > Indriidae > Indri > Indri indri. The sequence continues at coordinate 116,990 of RJWJ010001186.1, forward strand.
ACATACATCAGCATAAAACAAGTTTTTTGGTAGACTTCGCAAGAGACAGTAATGCTTTGATATTCCCTAACACCTATGTTTATTCCACAAACATTAAATGCCCATAATATATTGACATTCTTTTTGGTCTTATGAATACAAAGATTAAAAGAAAGCAGCCCCTGCCTCCCAGGGAGAAAAGTAGATAAATCTCAGTACTGAGATGAATCAGTACTGTTAGTTCAATGATACTATGTGCCTGGCATGTAAGCTTTCAATATATGTTGCATAAATACATAGCTGGGGTTGAAAAATGTTGCATATGATTTGAGAGGGACATTTAATGTGTACCTTTAAATGCCAGTAACCACAATCAGTACATATGGTCATGAACAACAATCTCTTGACATTTCAAAGATGCCACTGACCAAACATTTTATGAAAGTGTTATTTCAAACTGACGTCTTGTGCCATCTTAAAGGGAGCACTTGGGTTAAAATGCTTATTCATGTCCACACAGTCAAATGAGCTGTGGCTCAGGTTCTGAGGCCAGGTGGCTGGATTGAGGGAAGTGGCATGTCAGGGTGGCCTTTATTCTGGTTCACTTTACAGGAACCTCAGGGCCCTTGCAACTGACTAGGGATCTCAAGCTGTCAAAGATTCCATTTGTTCCCTAAGTCACCCATCCCCACATGGGGAGTTGATACCAAAAACAGGATGATAGCATGCATTTTGTAATACCTCTAGCCAAGTGCTCTAGCCCCTGGCCCCAGACTGGGGAGGAGACAGAGATTGGAGAATTAGAGGTTTACCAAGTCAGTTTTCCAAATCTCCATAACAGCTACTAGGACTCTAATATATTTCATTGATCCATACTTATCTGTTAACCTAATGTGTTTTATTGCTTACTACATGTTCAAGATACAGATAAAATATGCTTAAAATAAAATTATATGGATAGAAATTATTCACTAAATGTACATGTGGCCTAAACAATCAGATGTTTCGTATATTTATTTTATTGTCTATGATTTTTTATATTTGAATGAATTCCTTAAAATGTTTTCTAAATTTAGAAAGGAGATACTGTATGACAAAGGTTCATTTTCTATCCCCATTGAAACTACACTTTGAAGAATGACTGACCTGCAAGGTAGGGACCTCAGGTTTCTAGGCCATTGTTTTTCCCCTGGCTGTAGGAGTTTGAAATTTCTCCAGGCAAATGGGGCCAAAGTCCAGCAACCATTTTATCAGATAACACATCTTTTTATGACATTGCTAGCTGTGGATAGCTGGTAGATTGCGTCTGCAGGCAACGTCATAGTGCTATGGAACGTGGTAGTTAAGGGCATGGGATTCAGAGCCAACAGATCCTTGCTTTAATCCTGGCTGAAGCTTATCAGCCTGATGATTGGCAATTTACTCTCAGTTTCCTCAATTGCGAAAAAATGGGGATAATGATACCTTCCTATCTTTCTTTTATTTTTTTCCATGAGCAGTAGATAAGATCTTTACATATAACAAGTGCTGAATAACTATAACTATAAACTATAGAATCGATCAGCTGGTGGTGACGAGGACAAGAATGACAGTGGGGATGGTAGCATTTCTGTTAGGTCGGTTACCTACCATAGCAGACAAGTGCATAGTACTTGGCGTAGTCGCTGAAACTTGCTGTGTAATATTGGCACCTTTCTTTCCTTAGATGGCAAGTAACACACTTCTTGCTTGGAGGATAGCTTCCAATGCTAATTCTAGAGGGAAATGAAAATAAAACTAAGCTGAAATTTTGAGATTGTATTTATCAAAATGTACTACTCCATGTAAAGTGACTAATTTACATATTGACATCAAACCCACTCTATTTTTCTGTTGCCAATATCATTTAAAGTAAAGGGGAATCACAGTATTTTGATGTAGCTTGATTTTTGATCCATCTTTGCCTTAATAGGCACAAACCTTCAGGGAAAAGCTTTCTGTGGTTTTCCTGGGGTGGGAGGAACAATGCGAGTGAGACGGTCACTTTTCGTCACCGTTAATCTCTTACACTTTACAAAGTGGTTGGGAATGTGCAGTTCATCATCTTCCCTTTCCCACCCCATGGCAAGATGCACAAGGACAATCTGGCAAATATTACCAAGAAGGGGGTCCCTGTTCCTTTTATATATCTGGAAGAAGGAATTAATAACAAGCAAACTGGAAATAAAAAACCACAGTTCAAAGTGCCTCCTCAGCCTTTTGCTCCTTTTAGCAGGAAATTTAGGCTCATGGAAACTCAGCCTGGGAATGCGCTCTGCGCATATTCTACAAGCTAGTCTGCACCTACCACAGTGGTCTCACACTCGCCTTGGCAGAGCCCTCTGCATGGTTCCTGAATGGGGTGATTTAGCTTTAATGTGTACACTCATGGACCGTATTCCCAAACCCTCGGAATCAGAATCCCATTTAGGGGAGACGAGATGGTGTTATGCCAGGGTGAGGGCCGGGTTGGAACCCTGTTGTGGCTGTCAGCGTTACCAGGGCCACCTCTGAGACCCTTCTGCTGCTGCCCCTCACCCCGTCCTGGGTGTGGCAGAAGGTGGCCAGAGAGATTGCTGGTTCCGGAGAGAGAGTCTCCCTAACAGATAAGGTAAGATCATGATCCAGGAGGGAACAGAGGAATATGACAGAGGGAAATTTCTTATTTCCTCTTTAATGGTTAGTACTTATGTTCCTCTTTTGGTGTGATCTTGGAAATGTTAGGGAGACAGTGAACAGTAAGGGCTCAGAGGGCAGCATGCCCAGCTACAAATCTGGCTCCAACAACATTACCTGTCTCATAGAGCTATGGGAATTTAATGAAATGGCATGCGCAAATCAGACAAAAATGTGCCTACCATACAGTAGACTGCCAACACATGGTAACTATCACTTTTATTCCGCATACAGAAGTGGGGGTTGAGGGCACCATTTCAGTCACCAAGGGGACAACTGGATTGAACTTAAACACCAACATGGGAACAGAGATGGGTTATGTCAAAGTGCACCTTAGTAAAAGAAATCACACATTATGGGAATAAAAACAATGCCTGGTATATAATAGGTACTCAATAAATGTGTGTTAAATAAATAAATGTTCTCAACTACGTCTAAATTTAGTTGAAGTATTTAGTACCAAAATAGTATTTAGTATTTATATGAGCATTAGAATTTCTTGTTTTTTCCTTTTGAAAACAAATATTTTGAGTTGGCTAACATTTTGAGAGTATGTGCTTATTATACTGATGTAGTTTACAACATTCTCCAAATGTTTTATCTTAATTCATAAATGATTTTTATTACATTTCACACTTTAAAAAATATTCTACATCTCCTAGGGACTCTGACTTATTTTTATTCAAATATCAATATATTAATATATAAATACCAGAATGAATTGACATAAATTACCTGTAGATATTTCTTCTTCCAGGGTAACCTTCAAATTCATTGCTAGAATAAAACCTGAAAATACATTCAGAAATTAGTAAATATTGATGATTAAATGACAATAGAATTGTTAGTACTAACACTAATATAGTAAACAATATAGGCATACATTCATCTCATGAAACTATGTATTAATTGGCACTTATATACACAAATAACTGCTGTTTATAACTGAATTTTGGGTGCATACTCTGACTTCCAAATCATCGGACGAAGGTTAAATTATGCTGAGTACTCTTTTTATTTATAGGCATATTATATTTTTGTCCATTCATCATGAGCCATGCAAAACAAACTAGGATATATGCTTAAAATCACACTTTTCCTTTTCCATGATTAATAAAATTTTACTGGTTTCTATGTACTATATTATTTACTTTTGCCTATGATTCTGGACATACTTTGAATTTATTTTACAGAAGCCTTGACAGTATTTACATTTGCTACAAATCAGGGAAATTCATCCGCAATGGATACCATACAAAGGTCATGTTAATTTACCCAGACACAAGCTAGTATACTTGTTACTTAAGTATCCAGGTGCCAGTTGTAACCTGTCTTAATATAGTCATGAAGTGCGAAATCCAGTTTAGTGGGAAATCCAGTTTAGTGAGGTGGTTTTCGATCTTCTGTGTTCATCTGAATATCACAAACTGTCATTTTTTTTTTTTTCCAGGAAGAGCATAACAGAGTGTGAAAAGTTTGGAATAACCTAAGTTTGGTTTAATTTTCAGGATGGTTCGGCAGTCCAGTTACTTCTATGTCTTCAGTATCATGAAAATCTTATTAGTTCCAAGAGAAATAAAAAGGCAACAGAATACAACTCATTCTGGGCATCAGATTTATGCCCTAAACTAGCCTCTTTCTACACATCTTTACTAACTTCACATGACTCTAGTCATCACTTGCCTTTCCCATATACATCATCCCAAATATCCTGTGAATAAACTGCTCAGTATCTTTCCCCAAGAGATCCCTGCTGCTTTCTTGCTATGGGGAAGGTTCCCCAACAGTCTTGCTTCTAACCCTTGCAGCAGAGTCTACTTTCCCCCTTTCCTCTCTCTCTTCCTCCACAGCCAGTAAGTAATTCACCAGTCCCGTTCAGCCTCCTCCTGTCTTCACTGACTGCCCTTCCTCTCTTTCATTTAGCGAGTGTGTATTAAACTGCTCCTCTGTGTCAGGCACTGTGCTAAGTGCTAAGGATGCAATCAAAGGAGGAGGCACAGTTTTGTCCCCAGAGTCTCTAATTCATTGCCACTATTCTAGTTCAGGCTGCTATCACCTCAGGCCTCTGAAGGGTAGGACCAGAGGCTGGTCTCCTACCCTTCAGTTTTCCCTGCTTCCTCAGCATATTGAAATTAATTTCCCACCTTTTATTTTTTACCACGTCACTCCCTTACTTTGGCAATTTTAATGGCTACTCCATACAGTGTCCAAGCTCCTTTGCCCTCCATTCAAAGAATTCCATAGATTAGCAATAGGTTACAAACAGGTTTTCATCCAGTGATCTGGACTAATGGCCCCCTCCTATTGCTCCTCGAATATCACATAATGGGAAGCAGATTGTGAGCAATAAGAGAGGACCCCTGGATGTAGACTATATTAGAAGCAACTGAAAGAACTGGAAGAAAGAAGTCCCATGTTGAGGTTAACAATAAGAGCCTTAGATTTAATGTGCTTTTGCTTTGAATCCTAGTCTGCTACTAACTATGTAGCCTTTGGCCATGTTAATTAAATTTTATGAGTATCAGTTTTCTCATTTGTAAACTTGGAATGATCATTTCTACTTTACAATATCTGGTATGCACTAATTGCTCAATAAATGATAGCTGTGATAAATATTAATAATAATCTTAAACTTACATAACAGTGTATCACTACAAAAGAGTCTCCATATCTATGGGCTGCCCTCCATGGAATTTTAAGCTTGCTCATTGCTTCAAGTGTGAAAGAGTAAAATTTGCCTTTAGAACCAGTTATTCTTTTTAAATTTTTATCCTTTATATATAATTATCTACCAAGTATCAGAATCGAAATGACTACCTACTAAAGACTTTTTTCCCCAAAAGGAAATAATGTTGACTAGTTCTTAAAGAACATGCAATCTTAAATGAACTCACAACTGTCAGAACTAAACTATAGAGTTAACAAGAATGCTCTTGTCTAAAAGAGATGGTACAGTATCATTTGTGCGTCCATCGTTGCCAATTAAAACCTGAATGGTGCATCGTGCTTCGTGCAATACTTACAGTGAATCCTGTGTTACTCTGAATATATTTATGGCCTCCCACTTGCCACTTGTAATTTGAATAGCATTTTCCTATAAAAAGACAAACATTATGTTGTGTGAAGCTGAGCGTTATTTGAGCAACCTCAAGTGAATGATCTTTGAAGAGATAAATCTTGGAAGGAACGTACCACAGTGTCTTTGATATAGTGAATATGTTTGTAGCCATCCTTGTCACTAAATATTTTGTAGTATGAAATGGCATCATAGCTGAAAACTGGTGTTGAAACAAAGAACTGAAAAAAATGAACAGAGGTTATGTTCAAAGACAAACTGAACTAAAACCATAGATTTTTTTTTTTTTAAAGCAATGTATGGTCATGTGTCTAAGAATCAGAATGCCTTCCTCCCCTGTCTTCTGTCACTCACATCCGAAATTCCATTCTTTCAGACAGACAACTTTTCTAGTGATTCTAACAGGTACTTGCACATTCCAACGACCGCTTGGTTGCTATTGCATATCCCTGGATTTACAATGTTTAATTTGATTAAATTTCTATGTTCTGAGGTTATGTGGTTTGAAATAGAGTTAAAAGAATAACAAATGGATATTGGTATTTAACCAAACCAAACTTTAAAATGAGATATTTGACCAAAATGTGACTCTCAATAAGGCTTATAGACCTTTTAAAATTCTTGATGTGTCTGATAGCAAGCACCTAATGCCAATGATTCAATGGAGACATTTTAAGGATTAAAATATCATGGCCTGCTAACCACAATTTTTAATGGTGGGGAGGGGCTTCTGGACTTGAGAGAAAATTGTTGCCCGTGATGAGGGGGTTTTACTCCTTGAGCTTGGGAAGCAGACTTATCTCATTGCTCTAGTTTGACCTCTTCCAGGGAACAACCACTAGGAACCACTTAATTACCTAAGGAGTGCCAGACACTCTAGTGTCCCTTGAAACAGAACAAGCCACATCTCAACATTCTAAATGGTACAAGATAACAGAAATTCTGCAAATGTCCTTCTGTCAAATTTTAGCCAATAATTTCATGTTTCTCCTATTAAAAATACAAATGGACAGGTTTTACATTTGCCATCTTTGTTTTTACCCCTCTGGTCATTGTTTGAAATAAAATGATAGCAAATTGGTAAAAGAATTACACGAGGGAAGAGCTATTCCACATCATGCAGAACAGATATTCCCACAAATAATTTAAAACCAGCTCTCTTTGGTTGGTGTCTTTCCATATGACAGTGAAGCAAGATGTTCAGCTCTTTTAGAACTAAGCAAAGACACAACAACTAAAAGCTGCCAGTATCTTTTATCTACAGACATGTATCCTGCTGAGACCTAGTCTGAGATCCATTTTTGAGCAAGAAGAGAACAGGGAAGTCGCTGTAGGCACCATTAATGACGGCCCCATGTGTGATTGGATACGTGATGACTTTTTGATAAAATTGATCATTATTTCTCACAAAATGATTATGACCGTGTGACACTAAAATGCAACTTATTCGATGTGGTGTGTGTAGTAGGGTGAACAGCCGTTTCCCCAAAATTCAGTTTCACCTGGTGCTGCAGAATGTGACCCTATTCAGAAATAGGGTCTTTGCAGATATAATCAAGGCAAAAATTGATACCTATGGGATTAGGGTGGGTCCTAAATCCAATGGCTGGTGTCTTAGAAGAAGATCAGAGGACACAAAGAGACACTGAGAGGCATAGGGAAGAAAACTGTGTGAAAGCAGAAGCAGGGATTAGAAGTGATGCCGCTGTAAACCAAGGAACGTCAAGGAATTCCAGAAGCCATCAGAAGCTGGAAGAGGCAGGGAAAGATTCTCCTCTGGAGCACTCAGAGAGAGCATGGCTCTGCTGACACCATGATTTCAGACTTCTAGTCTTAAGAATGCTGAGAGAATAAATTTCTGTAGTTTTAAGCCACCAAGTTCGCAGCAATTTATTACAGCACTCTAGGTAACTAATACCGTGTCCTAAGTCTTATCACGTTGTCCTAGCATCAATAAATTGGTTATAAGTAGGAGACCCTTAGCCTGAAGCCGTCTCTATACTTTGAGTTCCTACATAACGAATCACAGCCTGACCTAGTACCATAACAAAGAGCAACCTAACTAGGAATAAAACAAACAGCTGAGTTTTAGCCAATCACAGGTAGCCAACTCATCACACCAGGCCCAGACAAGGCAAATACCTCATTACCCCATGACCAAATAAGGCAGACTCCTCGCTGTAGCCAATCAGGTGGTTTCCCTACTTTGCTTCTGTGTTTGGCCTGCTAAAGCTTGCTGCTCACGTTGCTGGGCTGAGCTCTGAACCAACCTCTTCTGGTTCTGTGTGATGCCTGATTTATGAATGATTCTTTGCTCAGATATACTCTGCTAAATTTAATTTATATAAAGTTTTTCTTTTAACAAATCTTTAACAAAATAGAAAATGAAATAATGAGAAACTGCTGTCTCCTTACGCAATTTCTTCATTAGTTTCATTAATAAGACCAACTGTGGTAGGATTTTGCATATTGAGACTAATGCCTCTAAGTGAAATTAATAACCAAGAGGCTCAGGAATAGGAAACTCTGATTAGCAATTCTGTGGATGGAATTTCCACATGAGTAGAGGTCTTTGGAAAAACCATTCTTTCATTTTAAAATGAAATTTTACCCTCTTAGCCAAATGATAACGTATGTGCTTACTAGTAACCTCTTTACAATGCCATTGTCTTACTCTTCAGCGTAAAAGACAAAAATTGGTTCTATGTTGATTTAATCACTAAAATGAAACCTGGGTCACAATTTTTTTAAGATACCACAATAAAAATAAATTCTCCGCAAACCTGCACTCAGTTAAGGGACTTTTAAAAGGGTTTTGTTTTAGATTAAAACTTAAAATTTCATTTTCATTGAAAACATAAAAAAGTGATAGGGCAGAGTGTTATGTTGTAAGATATTAGAATCAGGCAAACAGGAAGAGTATTTCTGCTAAGCAAAGACTGTTATCTTCTCTCCTTTCAGCGCACACATTGAAGACAGCTGCTTTAGATGAACAGGTAACTTGGGTGAGTTAAAGAGGGTGTGAAATATTTCCTCATTCATTTTGCCAGAGCTAGGCCATAATGCATTCTGAGTTAATGCTTCTCATAGAAAGTCACACCTGGACCCTAGCTAAGCACACATACTAGGTTGTGCTCAGTTTTAACAAGGCCCCTTCGTCTTTTTTATCATGCTTAGATTTTCTGATAGATTACTCATCTGTACATGAAGTGCAAAGCCATTTAAAATATTTTACTTGGAAGGTAAGTTTATTTACTGCCGTGTAATATCTTGCCATAGTGCTTAAATGACCTAACACTGATGCCTAAACTAAGTCCACATTCAGTCAAAAACACAAGCTTTTAATTATCAAGTGGAAAATTCATTTTTCTTAATGAAGAGATTTTGCCAACAACCTAAAGAAAGTGTAGAGTGTGGTTTAATTATTATAAAATAATTTAAGTGTGACTCTGAAGCCAAAGCATTATGCTTGCAGTGTGTGTTCTCCAAATTTAAGGAATTAAATTAAATTCTTTGATTAAATCCTCCTTTTTTGTCTGTTCTCTACAGGGCAAAAAAGCAATATTTTAAAAGCGAATTTGTTGTTGTTTTTCTGATCAAATACCAAAGAAAAAGTTAAGTTATTTATCCCGAATTAAGATACTGAATGTTCAGTGCTAGAGGAAGGAAAGTGGAAAGTAAAATTTTCAAGAAACCTATTTGTTAGTTGTGCACCTGCAACTAAGAGATCAGTTACTTTTAGCAAGTCGTCTAATCTCATTTTTTAAATCATAGGTGATATCCAAAAGTCTTTTTCAGTTTAAATCTCTGATAAATTAGAAAAGAATCACTTCTCCAAAACTGCTTTTTAAATTGGTAATAATATTACTGGCCTGTGTACTTTATCTAAAGACCCTATTGATACTATTTGAACAAATGTCTGAAACACATACACAGTTCTAGGGTTTTTTTCTGGTTAACTTCATTAAGTAATTACATTGATTGTAGGTCAAAAGCAGCTATATTATGACATATCAGTTATGGCTGAATAAAGTTGTGGCCTGACTTTTTCAAAAGGCATGTCAGAACTTGCAAAATCTAATTAATGACCCCTTCAAAGTAAGCACCTTGGGAGGGTGTGAACTTACACTTGAAAGCTGTCATTGCAAAGAATTTTTGACAATTCCTGCTTTGGAATTTAGAAGGTTTACTGAGTATTGGATAAATTTTAAGAGACTGAAATTAGTACATAAGAAAAATAAATTGTTTTCAATAGAATTCTAAAACTACAGATATTAAAATGATATTGCACAGAATCACATATCCCAGATAAATAACTCGTTAGTTCCCTAGATTATTTATGGCATAACTTTTGATTTAATGTAGGGATCTCATCTTCTAAGAGCACATATGTGCCCTCACTGAGGGTGTTTTTTAAAAAAATGTTCTACAGCTTTATAAGGCAATTTATTCATTCATTTATTCATTCATTTATTTATTTATCCGGCTCACGTTTGCTGAGAACACAAGGTCTGTGCAATGCAGAGTTCAAAACTTATTAAGATACACTTGACTTCAAGACACTTATACATAGGAGCTTTCGAAATATGCATTCTAACATGTTTCAGAGTGTTTTGAACATTGCAGCATTTTTAAAATAAATGTGTATAGATACCCAAGGTAATGTCTTTGAGAGGGTTGTTGGTATCATTGTTGATCTATTTGTAAAATCATACCATTTATATTTCTTTATAGTAAATCCAGTTGTTAATATGTTATCATAATGGAGGATACAACTAAAGGATGTTTCCAAGCATTCTTTCTTCCCCTCATTCTTTACTAGAAATCTTTGCAATGGGAGTGAATTAATAGATTAAATTTCCCCTTACTTCAAGTTTTCAAATACTGATCTAGGAATTGCTTTTCTGGAAGGTGAGCTTCTGACTGATAAAGAATCCAGAATAGTCAGAGAATTTTTTTTTTCACTGAATACTGAAAATTTTTCCTGTGATATTTAGTACAGTGGGAAAAAGTGAATTCAAATAGGACTTACCCACTTTTTTCCTGAATTATACACTTATTCTTATTACCTTGTTACTTCAGAATGTAACTTAGGCTTACTGTATATAATTAATAAAGCAATAACTATTCTCCAGTTAGTGAACAAAACTGAGGCATCTTTACTTGAAGACACTGTAAATAAAATAGCATGAGAGCCAAAATCACTGGATCCAGAAAAGTGTACAACAAAGGATTTTTACTATCTAAAGACTTTCAGTTTGCAATTTACCTTCTCCCTCACCATTTTAAGCATAAATTTTTATGAGTTATCATCTTATAATTGACTTCTGAATTCCTTATTGTCATTATATCATGGTTTAACATGTTAAACCAGGTTCAAAGAATTTCCTTTTTCTTTGTATAATGTGCTGAAATCTCAGAGAAGTAGCCCCTCCCCTCAAATGCTAGTTGAATTCAATCATGTATTTGTGGTAAGTGACAGCATCCACAAAACATTCACTTATTCTCTGTCCTATTTTGTGTTCTTCATATAGGATATAAGATACAATTGATATTCCCCTCAAACATGATTTTTATACTAAAAATCCTCATAAATCACTGAATAAACCTATCCAAAACTTCTAGACACAAGTGATCACAAACAGTAACAAAACACACATTTTCCTATTTAATATCAAATAATTACTTAAATACTGGATTGAATACACATATATGAAATTCAGTACAGTTTATATGAAATTTAATATGAGGTAGATTGTCCTTAAATTACAAGAATACCCAATGTATTTATTTTTCTTGGATTCAAATGGCTAATAATTATTAAGAGGGTTTTAGCAGATCAGGGATTACGTTCCCTTTAGAAAAATTATTATATATATTTAAGAAGTAATATTAGTTACAGACATCAAGGATTCAGTTGATGAAGTTAAGGCTGGGACATGAGGGATATGATTTGTTCTCAAGAGAAGTCTATAAAAATATAGACATTGAAACTGACTGGCAAAAAAAAATCACTGAAGAGATAACTATCTTTGTGTTTTTCACCTTGATATATTATCTATGAAAACAAGCAGTGCCAGTTTGGGTACATTGCAAATAGTCCTTTGTTAACTGAGAATCTGTCAAGTTTTATTAAAAAATAAGTAAAAGATAGCAAAATCATACTCCACCAGCCCATCCAGTTCTGCTTTCTTCAACATGCTCCTGGGTCTAAAAGACAAAAGATCACATTGAACATAATGTTAGGAGGGTATTTTTTCCTAAATACAATCTGGACATTTGCAGTTAAGCTTTCTGGTCAAAGAGGACTATTACTAGTTGTCTAACTTCAAACTTGAGTTTAATTAAGAGGACTATATTAAAAATCTTATATAAGCACTATTGCATACACATGAGTTATCTAAGTGTTGGATCTTATTGCAGATCTTTAATAATTCTGGTTAGCAGTGAGATGGAATTATCACGACATCTGTGGAGGCCCAGCATAACCCAAGCGCTTGGAGTGGTGTAGGTAAAAAGAGCTTTCACAGTGGAGTTTAGGTTAAATTCTTTCTTTTCTCAGTCTTACAAAGTAGCCAGACATTTTAAAATTTGTACTAAATCTTATTTTGATTTATATTTTAGCAAAATATAATCAATCATTTACTGAACATATATTTAGTAATTCTAAAAGGACGAATAGACATTTCTAGACAAATAATTAGAAAAAAGAACATTCTAGGCAGAACGAATAGCACAGAGACCAGACCAGCTTAGTAAACCACAGGGTGTTCAGTGTGGCTGAGTGGAGGGTGACTACAAGGAAGAGGCAGAAGACAAGGGAGGTTGCATATTAATCCACAAGATCTTTGGAGAAACTTTATGCCGCCCTAAGAAGTTTGAACTTCTCCTGTAAGTAAATCCTTTGAAGCACTTCAAATAAACAATTTGGAAAATATAATTGTGAGCATGATGAAGAGAACAAATTAGAAGTGGGTGAGATGGAAGGAGGCAGTGAGACCAATTATTAATAGAAGGCTATCGTGATGTTGGGGAAAGAATGATAAAGATCCAAACCAAGGTCGTGGCAGTGAGGATGGAACAGAGAAGATGTAGTCACAGACATCAGGAAGCTCATATCCTCAGAAATAAGTTTGAGAGTTACTGGCAAGTGGTAACAGAAAGCTCTGGTATAGGTAAAAAGAGAGTAAGTAGAGAGTTGAGACAGAGGCAGCAGTATAATCAGCAGACCATTTCCTCTTTTGCTAGGGCCACAGCTGGGCTGCATTTGTCAGCCTCCCTTTCAGTTGGATGTGGTCATGTGATAAGTTCTAGCCAATGGTGTGTGAGCAGAAATGACCTATGATACTTCTAGGCCTAGACCATAAAAACCTTTCATACATTATTCTCCTCTGTTCTTTTTTCCACCTCTCAGCTGAATTTTGATACTCAAGTTGAATAACCTTGGAATAGTGTTGAAAGCCTCTGGATGAAGTTAGCAGAAATGCTATCACCTGGGTTCCTGAATGACTGTATGGAGCAGTGTACCCCATCCCCCAACCCTCACCATCCCCCACTTACCTGGGCTTACTATTGGACGGTTACATGAATGTGCAATAAATTTCTACTGTATTAACCCACTGAATTATTGGAGGTTTTTGTTGTTGTTATAGCAGTTAGCCTACCTTTCCAATATATAAACTTGGAGAATAATAAGAGTTCTAGAGAAGTCAGAAGAAGAGCTGGAAAGGAAAAGAACAGTCAATGAAGCAGAAGGAGAGCCATGAGAGGATGTACTGTCATAAAAGGGAGGGGAATAACAAATATTAAGAACATAGTTTGAATTTTTTCTATAGGGATAGGCCAATGCCTCAGAGAGAACAAGTAAGACAAGACTTGAAAAAATAGTGAAACTTTTTTGATTTATTACTTTCAGACATAAAGATAAAATTAACTTTAATCCCCTGTTCAGAGGAGGAAGAATAATATGAAAGATGTTTCTTCCCCTAACTATAAATTTCTTAATAAATCTCACTAATATAACTATATTATAAGTAACTATTGCCAGTTTCCTTGGATTCTTTGTTTTGAGTATGATTCCCCACATGAATAAAATGTTGCTAGGTCACTTAATCTTTAAACATTATTCGTTTTAAAATTGTACATGCACACACACGCACACACTAGTCATGACGTTGCTGCTGGAAAATTCGACACTCGTTCTCAAATCTGAAAATATGTCCCATGTAGTTATCAGACTATATTGAGACAGAGGTGTTTAGAAATACTAAGGTTATTCAACATGATATTCTAAATTTAATCACTATTTTCTGGCTGTAAAACTAAAGTTTATATTCCAGGGACTTCCACACCTCATTGAATGAGCATCTTAAATGTTCTGTCAGTTTGGATTAAAGTTGTCTCAGATTTTGATAAATTAGAATTTCAGATTCCAAAGCAATCACAGATTTTAAATTCCTAGTTTTAAGAGCTAAAAATGGTGTCTAAATGATACATCTCATAGTTTTCAAACTAATAAAATTAAAGCAATAGTTCCTAATACCTAGATTCAATGAAAACATTAAAGATACAGTCACCCAAAGCTGATTAATCAGGCTAATGGTTTCTAATTAACTAGGATAATCAAAATTAGTTTATCCTTTCTTTGCCTATGATACTGCATTAAAGCCAAACTCTTTCTGCTTTGTATATCAAAATATATATGATAAAAATAAGCTTCTAGCATATTCCATCAAAATTAGTCAAGCCTCTCACAGACACAGTAGTGATTTAAAAAAATATTTTTAGCCTGAGTAATGTTGACTATTATAGTCCTGATATATTTCCAAACAGATTCATATGACTTTTTCCTTGCAAAACATAATGTCCTAATTTCTAGATGGAATTTAGTGATTTACTTTGATTGCTCTGCTTTTCTTCTTACTTTATAAAATAGGTTTATTCTATATTTGGTTTAATGAAACATTCCTTCATAATTAGAAGTCTCATGAAATGTACCCATCAAATTTCCTATTTAAAGAAAACATTTTGTATGTCTTAGTTTCTAATACGGGTAATTAAGAACAGGCTTATTTTAAAGCTTTTAGATTAGTGAAGTAATTTTTCTGACTCATTAATTCAACAGATTATGTTTGGGTTTGAGCAATAGAAACAACTGAAACTCAACAATAAATCTGTGCCTAGTTTTCAAGAGGATATTCTCCCCCCCACCCCACCCCCCCACAAAAAAAATTAACGCATAAAGGGGCAGTCTCCTAAGATAACCAGGTAACAGGATAATTTGATCTAATATTTCACGTCATGTTTTCAGTTATTCACTTTGGATTTTAAAATGGGAATATTTGACTTTTTAAAAAGAATATCCATTTCCTTTGGGATTTTTATTTTTTATTTTTGACATTGAATAGAACATGTTTGTATTTTTTCTCTGGTTCTTTTTCATGGAACAAATCTATTTCCCTTGTAGACCCATCCTATGTTTTCATCTTCATTATTTTGCTCTTCTTTTTTTTTTTTCTGCCAATCTCCTTATAATCTCAAAAGAATGGATTACCATCCTAATTGAGAGACAGATACCTGATTTTTTCAATGTCGCATTGTCTCATTTAGTCTTTTTTTTGCTATTCAATTTCAAGGCTTAAATCATTCAAAAAAATAAGAGGTATCCTATTTAATAAAGTAATGGACCTGTGAATACACAGTGCTTTTTTTGCAAAGCAATCAGGAGTTGAATGCAGTAGTTCTGGCTTGAAAATATAAAATGTTATTAATAGCTATACATGAGTCCCCACTATTGTGTTTCATCTTCAGAAATAGACATCTATGGCTTTAATATACCTTACCTTTGGACAATCCCATGCCTGCCAGTCTTCCCTGAAATCACATATAGACAAGACTGAAACATTCTGGACTCTTTTTAGCCACTGCAAACATATTCGGTCATCAGTAACCCATGTGAGCCAACTGAAATAATAATCACTGCAAATAAATCAAAACAAACAGTTACAACCATAAGCCAATTTCACATTCAAATAATTTCTTAAGTTTTGTTTTTTAAAAGATATATTTTATTATTATGGAATACTTATTCAGTAGGTAAGGAAGACAAAATTCTTTTCTCTGGAGAGAAAGGACAAATATATATGTTGACTTTTTAAAAAAATACCTATTAGAGTTCTTTCGTCTAATGAAATTATTTCATACTTAAGTTTTCTCCCCATTTCTGGAGTTTTAAACCTTAGAAAAGAATTTAAGACATAAGATCAAAGTTACTGGTCAATGGGATGGTGGAGAAGCATTAAATTGGGTATTTTGCACAAGTACACTCAACTTTTCACTTTTTAATTAGTTGAGAAAGAGCCAAGTGTGGTGAAAAGACCACCTTTGTCACCAGGTGAGTTGGTATTGAAAGCTGAGTTTTAGGTCAGGTATTGAAATTCAGGTTAGTGTAATAATTACCTGTGAAGTATATGAAGTAACCCAAATGTTTGGCACATACTAGATGCCAATGAATGGCAGCAATGATTGCTTGGCTCTTGTAGACAGAGAATATCAATGTAAAATGAGCCACAGAAATTTGGACATCAATGTAAAAGAAACCACAGAGCTGGAAGGGGTCTCATGCTCATATTCTGGCTTTATGTCCTACTAGTTATATAACAGGCCAGTTGCTTAACTATTTCATTTCCATATGGGAATAGTAATATCACCAATTTTAAAGGTTGCTGTAAAGATTGGCTGAGAGTGCTTAAAGTGCCTGCTACATGATGTGTTCAAGATATGTTGGCTGTTACTATTATATAGTTAATATTACACAGATGTTCGAACGAGCCTCTTCACTCCTTGTATCGTGCTCTTTCCACCATTCCATTTGCCCCCTAAGGAGAATGACACTTTAAAAAAAAAAAGATGTATTCAGTCAAGTTTTCATCAAGTAGATTGGGTTGGGGAATAGCAGATAATTCAAAAATTTAAAGTCAATTTTGCTTATCTAAGAGTGGGCTCATCTTGGCAAGGCCCAGCAGAGGCCTCGGATGGCTGCCATGGGGTTGTTTTCCCTATTGGTGATCAGTCATTTGGCCCTGGCTGATTCTCCTTCAAGAGGCACGGGGAGGAGACCCAAGCCTTGGCCCACTGGGTATTGGGAAGTGGTCAGGAGGCCCAACATGCAGGGCTCAGGGACTCCTTCCCCATATCCACTTCAATGAGAAGACCACAGAGGACTGATTAGGGGGTAGGAAGGTTGCTGTGGTCAGGATCAGGACTAATCAGACAAGATCTACACGGGACCTCATGGCGGGGGAATGAGAATGCTTTGCATCCCTGTCTGCCTGTAGTTAATCCACAAACAGACAACTCTTTAACCAAATAGTTGAGACCAGACTGCTTCCTAGTGAAAAACCCTAACATAGAGAGACGGTTAGCTTATCTTCTCTTATTTATCATGCACGTGTGATACACATAGATCCACAAACCCTAGACTGCGAAAATGCAGGCCAGACTTGAATGAAGCCAGGTGGAAGACATATATGACTTTTACTATCTCCCCGTGGAGATCTGTACATCTGAGGAAAGTTTCACTTAGATTGATCCCTGTGATCACCTTATATGTATAAAAGAGCTAATTTTAAAAAGCCAATTGAAAGAACTTGTTTATTTTAATTTTTAACGTATTTAGCTTTGCATGCTACTTTTATTTACTTCTTTTCGCTTATAGCATGCACATCATAAACTCACTGGAAAAAAGTATTAATCCTGATTAAGAAATTTCGTGCTAAAATTTAGTTTAAAAGGTGGGAGGGATCTGAGATTAATTACCTTGAGGCTATCATTGCTGGAACTGGAACTTCCGTGGGACCTACGTGCCCAGGGTAAGTGGTATCGATAATAAATACCCGAACAACAGGATTCTTAGCCCCAGCCTGCCAAGAAAATGGAGACATGTAAGCTCATAAAATTTCAATTATTACCAATGTTTTAAAGACATTTTAGAAATTTAGATATATTTTTATAAGCAAATAATATTAAATATATTACTGTTGAAGACATTCTATTTACAACATGACCAGAGCTTCATTTCAATTTTACTTTCAAAGCAATTACAAATGTTGTGTCAACCAGAGTGAAAATATATATTTTAAATGCCTAATGAGAGAGCTTTGATTTGCAGGGAAAAATATTTTGAGTATGAAAATGCAGTTCTGTGATCTATATTCTCTTTTTTGATTTCCAAGACAGATATCTTTCATTTTCTTTATTAAGATAATTATTATATAATAATAATCATATCTCTGCGTGCTAAGGGGAGCACAGAGGGGGACTGGTTTGGGAGGAGAATGGAAAAAATAAATAAATGAAGGATACTTTTTGCTTTTGCCATTTGATTTGGTCTAGGACAATCACCAAATGTCAGTCTCTTAGCTGCTTGTATTGCTACTGCTATCATCCACAAAAGATCAGGAAAATTTCACCTCCAAATAAAGTGTCCATGGGCTTTACACTTTTCTTGTTTTGTGCTTTCTGTGCTACTGTATGCTGAAAATTTACATGATAGTGTAGCTCATGCCTAAACAGTTTCTTAGAGTTCCTCTGTTATTTTACTGCAGAAAACGAGAATCTTAACAGTTGTAATAAAATTTAAATCCACAAAATTTAGACACACAGTCTTCAATGACTCATTGCTGTTTGAATTCATCCAAAGAATTGTTTAGTCTCTGTTAGGATTTCCCTGTTTCACCCCAGGTTTAGCTTTGCAATTGTTCCACCTCTCCATCCAATGCCAGATGTTTCAATAACTTTAATCCTCAAAGAAATATGAAAATTTGGGTCCCAACTTCCCTGTCAGTGTCAGTCACCCCTTGGTTCTAGGTTTCCTCATCTCTTCCTGCTTCCACAGACCCTCCCAAAGATCCAAATTCTTTTACACGATGGGTCCCAAGTACTAGGCCTCTCAATTCCAAATATCTCAGCTTCCAGACTTTCCACATAGCCCTTGAGGGATGTCCTATCTACACACTCATCTTCTATCCATTGCCTTTTCTCAAATAACTTTACATAATGTAGACTCTCTGCAATTCTATTTCTCTCTCTATGGCCACTCTGGCTTGCTTCAGAATCCACTCATGTGTATGCCACATCCATCCATCTTGTCACATACAGGGACCCACTGTAGCCATCCATGGCAGTGTTCTCCTTGGCAAGTAAAAACAATAAGGACCAAAGGACAAAAAACTGCATTCCAAAATCACATCTGATTCCTTGTTCAGAGGGTGAATTTATGCTTTGATTCCACTTTTTCAGATTTCTTGTCTAAATTGGAATTAGGATGCAATGCTTTTTCACTGGGACCTTGTCATTCTCTTACTTCACATCCAGGTCTCCTCTCTCCAGACATGAGACTGAATAAAAAGGATGTATGATAAGAACTCTAGAATGTTAAATATGCAAGAAACTCTGGGCACGCACCACGTCTAATTCCCTCAAGGAAGAAACTGAGGCTCACAAATGTAACCTACTTCGTATATCCAAAAAAGACCATAACTCGTGCCTGCTTCTACCTGACAGGAACATCAAATTCAACATTTGTATTTTCCGTTCTAGTTTGCATTTACATGAGAATTCAAGAGGGAATTGCAAAACAGAACTTTACCCTGAATTTGGAGCATGAAATATGAAAAAAATTAAAATTAAGTTAAGCTTGTTTTTCCTCCATGATCTGGACCATATGTTTTTCAAAGATTCTGCAATGGATTTTGCAAAGACTACTTCATCCAGCACAACCAGATGTCCAAAGCAACAGATGTCCACATAAATAATAAAGCACAGTACAATGTTTGCCTTACAATGCACAAGGATAAGGAGCCTCCAAACTTGTTGATCCCACCTCCGTTCATGATAATGGTTGCTCATTTTGACACCAGGGAAATGCAAGTATCTGCTAAAAGTATTCAACATACCTTTGGGTATGGAATATTTATTGTTCTAGGATATTGGTCATCACCAAAATATGAATAGGCAATAATTGGTATGTCCGTATCATTAAATTCCACATATGCCAAAAATCTTCCATTAGGAGACCACCAGAGAGCATATTTTGTAGCAAGCATTCCCTCTGAAAAATAAATACTAGCATATTAATTATAATTGCATCTTACTTTTAAAATCATTATAAACATTTTTAAATAGCTATTGACTGAAATAATTTTTTTTAGTGTGGATGTGACATATGCCATACTTTGGTTATTAAAAAATAAATAATCTGAGTTAAGAGGAATAGTTTAACCTTATACCTCATATCAAACATCAATTAGTTTTGTGAGAAATTGACATTAATCAGAAATTTAATTTTTTAAAGAAATAATAAACATGTCAGCAATAATTAATCTTTCTCTTCAGGGCAGCTTCTGGCTTTTATGGTCACCTAAAGCAGCCAAAACAGAAAGAACTGTAATTGTACTAGAGAGTGACATAAACATTGAAAGTTGAATTTCTCTCCCGGAGATATTAAAAAAAAAAACAAAACAGAGTTAGTTCAGTTGTACATATACGGTTTTTATAAAGACAGAGACTAGAAGTCTTTTTAAAGTCCGGTTAAGTCCTGGATACTACATGAACTAGAATAAGGACAAAATCAAGAGAATATCAAAAACTAAAAATATTTTCTCAAAATAGAAACCGTTTATAACACAAACAGTTTAGTTTTGAAAAAAAGATTCCTTTCTCAAGAAAAAGCAAACAGGAGAAAATGTACTAACACAGCACCTAAGGACTATATATTAATACATTTTGGAATATAAATCATTAATATCACTTCATAGTAATGTTTATGAAAATAAATTCTACCAGTCTTCTGATGATGTGTATGTCCTGTTCATAACATAATAACAGCTTTCACAAATGCTTCTATTCATTGAAATAAGATACTACTCATCTAAATCTTATTAAATGTATGAAATTATTTTAAATTAAAAGCCTAAAACAGCAGCAGCAGAAAAAGAATACAGCTTACCTTCATAAACCCAGTCTGGGATCCCATTAAATATTTTATTTTCTCTTCCATTATATGTTATTTGAAAAGGTGGATCTCCTGGTCTTTGTTTGAAATAGATATTGTTTTGATAGACATATGCCTAGAAGTGATGGTAAGTTAGTCAATAAGGGGAAATTTCATAATAAACACAATGAAGGCTGTATTTTTTAAAAATTATTCACCTAATACCTTTGAAAAGAGTGGTAATCCAGTTACAAAAAAGATTCATAACTAAAATGTCATTTTAATAGGTCAAAAAACACAACCAATCCACATTAACATCAATTATGATTTTTAAAGTCTATATCAAATGAAGAATAAAGTCTACTATTTTTTAGCTGTTTTATTAACTCCAAATAATTATGTATATTGACAGAAAGTTGAATAAATCTCTGAATATTAATAGCTAGCCAGATCTAATCTTTATTTAGAGTCCTTAAATAAGAGCTTGGACAAAATTTCATGTTGTCTGAAGCTAGTCTGGGAAACTTGTGAAAACCATATTTTTCCTGAGCTTTCTGGCACAACGCATTCTGGCTGAGTATAAGGATAAAGTTTTTGACTGCGATATTTAAAGAAGTCTATCCATGAGCTTGAGATTTTGCGGAATTCTCAGATGGGTTTCAATTTATCAAAACTCTTCCCATTTTTAACCACTAAAATAGTCATGAATGTATTTTTTTTCTTTCAGGCAGGGAAATTTAACAAAGGCCAAAATCAAATGGCTCCTCTTTTATTTACATGATTAAACACTTCAAAAATTTAAACACTTACTAATTTACTCCCAACAGGCGACCAGCATAAATACTGAATTGGACGAGGAAGCTCATTTCCTCTTACAAATTCTCTAGAAGGAAAGAAAGAAAGAAAGAAAGAAAAACAGCAAACCTTGCCATTCAATGCAAAAAATTAAAAAAAAAAGCCTGTACAAACAGGCAACATAAACAAACAATAAAAATTAAGGATCATCCCCTCTGCATCTACAAACCTAATGGGAAGAACATAAAAACAGAACTCGAGACATGGTGGCAGCTGCCATTCTTTTGCTAGTTACTTAAAAGTCACTTAACTTTTCTGAGTCTCAGTTTTCTGACCGTTATAGTGAGATGCATGGATTAAACACGTATAGATTGTGAGAGTGGGAACAGCTCTGGAGATTATCTAATAGAACCCTCTCATTTTATAGAAAATAAATATGAAGTGCAGACAGATGATACGACTTTTTAAGGTAACATTGCTAGTTCTTGGCAGACCCCCGAATTAAACTCAGATCTTTTAAACCCCCAGGACTGTAAAATTTGCACACACCAGACTGAGATGGTCACTGAATTGCCTTCCAGCTCTGAAATTCTATAATTGTGCTGAAGTTTAATATGTGCTCTTCTACATTCTCATTCACAATCCCCATCTCTGTGAACGCATATGCATTTCAAATTTTTGAAAATAAGATGCCATTTGACAATCTCCCCAGGGATCTGACTTGAAATCAGAAAAGGAAAGGAACATCTGATCTCAAGCTAAACTGAAAAACGGATCGTATACTGGGCAGTATGCCTTAAGCTTGCAAAGTCCTCCACCCATCGGGAAATTTCAAATATTCTATTGGCCAAAAATCTCACTTTAATGCTTAGAGTCACTCTGCTCTGCAAGTACTCAGTTGAGTGACTTGCATTGTGGGGATTTTGTGCCTCTTCAACAAAAACGTATACAGATTTTTAAGTGTTAGAAGTGATAGGATACCATGCTTAAGTTTTGACTTTTATCTTCTTGAAGATTGTAGTAATAGTTTCATCAAGACTGTTCTTAATGAAAAGCAAAATGAGACCTACCTTCGATACTTTGAAAAGCCTCAAGAAAGACTCTCATCTACTTTCTCAAAAAAAATCTCTCCAACCTGGACCTGACGTGTGCCTGACATTTCAACCTTTCCCATTCTTTTAACACTTGGACATCTGCGAAGACCTGTAACATGCATTGCCTTGATTTAATAACTTATTAGGTCGTGGAGCATAAGGCCTAGCAAGCAATGAAGGAACATGGCACAATTTTGATTAGAGAATGCTGCCCCTGGAGGTGACCATTGGTGGTGCAGTGGGAATCCTGGCCTCCAGAGGGCAGTGTATGAGCACCAGGCCCCTGGTAGATAGGAAACGTTGAAAGCAATGTGAGGTCACAGTCAAGGGAATGACCCAGAAAGAAGGCATTCTTCACCTGGTTCACGACTCTGTCCCAAGCCAGTGTTCACATTACCTTTGACATTGTAACACTATCTTAGTTTTCTACATGCGGTAGAATTATCTATGCAATCATGCAGACAGCATTAAACTGAACATCTCTGTACATGTCACTTCATGACTGGCAAGCCACCACAGCTGCCCCTTCTTGTGTTTTCTGAGTCACTAAAGGTATGAGAGAAGGAAGAGGAGGATGCTTTACAAAGACTGTCATCTTCTCAGTGTTCCTTACCTGGCTCGAAACTAGAACTATCTTTATTTTCTCTGTGCTAGATTTCCATAGTCTTCCAAGCCATATAATAGACTTGGAAATAGTGGTATTAAGTCATGCCTTGAATCTCAACAAATTTGTCATGCCTCACTTCCTGAATCATACTGTATTTCCCTGACCACACAAAAAAAAAAGTCTGGAAAATTCGATAGTTGTACAGAAAACAAAACCACTCCCCAAAACAATGGCTTGATTCAATATAATGCAGAAAAACTAAAAATGCAATGTGATTCTAGGTTCTAAAGCCTTTATAAACCATGATTAAAATATTAATATTGTCATCTTCTTTTGGAATGCTGTTTAATTTGGGGAATCTCAATATAGAGAATTTCAAAATGGTTAAATGAAAAACAAGGACATGATTAAAGCCTTAAGAAATTGTACCGAAAGACATTGATTCCCTCCCACCTCACTAGACTAAAAGTTTCTTCAGAGTAGGGTTGGCACCTCGAGCTCATTTGTATCCCCCCCCCCGAAATATATGTGTTTCACATAGCAAGTGCTCAATAAATACTTCTTGAATTTGGAGATAATGTGGATACAGAGAAGAGGACTCAGAATGTATTCGATGGATTTAGATTTACTTCCTGTTTCTTAATTTCACTGTTAAGGAGATCAGCATTATTCTTTTCTAAACATTTAAAACAAGCAGATAGATAATTGTTTTGAATTTTTGTGTTCTTGCTGGACAAAAGAGGAAATAGACTAGAAGATTTTTTTCAATACCTCTTCAAGCCGTGTGATTGTTTTCCCTTGTATAACAGCAAAGAGGATATCACATTAAGATGAGTAACCAAACCAATTCATTGTCCACACTCAGTCGGAGTGATTTTTCTAAGGTGCAAATCTGATCATGTCATTTCCCATTTAAAACCCTTGAGCGATTCACTATTGTCATCAGAAAGCGATCTAAACTCTTTTTCATGGTTTCCTGATCATTCTTTGGCCTATGCTTCCTGCTTCAACTGCCTCCCAACCTTACGCCACCTCCTACCAGTCAGCAGGTTCCTCCAATTTCAACTAAACTGATCTAATTTGAGTTTCCTGAACACTCCATGCTCTCCCTCCCCTTTGGACCTTACATACTCTTCCTTCTGCCAGGAATTCTCTCCCTCAATCCTTTGCATACCTGAACATTCATTTCTTCTTTCTTTCAAATGGTAAATATTTCAAATAGTTGAAACATACTTATAAAGAAAATAGCACCTGTCTGACAATATATCTACTATCTAAATTTAAGAGAAACTAAGGTGAGTAACAAGATAATGTAGTCTTGACCTCAAATCAGAGCTTGGAATGAAAAGGCCTGGGTATTAGTTTTAAGCAGTATTAATGAATAGAGGTGATGTTTTACCCATTCCTAAGGTCATAGATGTGATACGTTGCCGTGTAAGAGTATCTCCAAAGCTGTCAGAAAGAAGAGAGGCAAGACAAATTACAGTTTAAAAAAAGCTTACATCAATAATGTATAATCATATATCATCCAATTCGAAGTTCAGAATTATAAAAGGACTACTTTTACAAGGCACTAGGAAGAATATGTTTCAATTCCAAACGAGCCTTCATTTAAAGAGTTTTACTGTGGACTTTTGTGCCGTTTGTCCAAGTTCCAGAACTAATCTCAGCAATGATTCAACCCTCACTCCATAAAAAGCATATCCAAAGACATTTCCTAACACAAAAAGCTTATCTTTGACACACTGTATCCTAGGAATTTTCCCTTCATGTTTTACCTGTATTGGAGTAAAACCGCTATGATTTCCACAGCCCGTAAGAATTATTCTGCGCTTGGATAATTCATTATAATGATACCCCTTAAAATTAGGTAAAGAAAATTTCATATAACATATGGTTTTGTTACAAAATGATTGCCTTTCTTTGAGTGTAATTTTTAAATAATAGAAATTTAAAAAATGAATAGGAGATATTTAGCTTATAATTCCTCCTGAACAAAGCTATTCTTTTTCTTGGTAGGCATGTTTGTGCTGTGGTTAGTGAATGATGCAAGTATTATTTTGGATTCTGTTTCTTAAAGGGCTTTCAAACTTTTGACAGAGAGGCTCCATCAGATTGAAATGTGTCTTTCTGAAGATTGTTGGTGATCAACTCCTGAACATTTAAAGAAAGACTCTTGCATTCTCTTACTTTTTAAACTAACTTGTGGATTAGTAGGAGATATAATCAGTTATACCCAAATTAAATAGTTGATACCTTTGAATAATCACTTTCTAGATATGCAAATTGCCGATCAGGTGATAAGCCGTAATTTGAAGCATTTATACTTTTCTGAAATTATGAAGAAGTCGATTAGAATACAGAAAAATAACAAAGAGCTATGTAAATGTGTAGTTCTAAAAGAATGCTATATCATTGATACACTCCTACATAAATATTCTTTCGATGAAATTGAAAATATTTTATGCAGTACCTGCTGTATACAAAGAAATTTACTAGACACTATGGGGGGAGGATGCAATAGATAAGACATGACATGTGATTTCAAGAACCTTATGATGTTGAACTTGTAATGGAGTAACGTATGACAAGTTAGAAAGCTCTAAAAAAGAGATTCAATACACCATTGCAAAATCATTAAAAAGGAAATGATTGAATCCAGATCAGGGGATCATTGGTTGCACAGAGGAGGAGAATATTATTGTATCTGAACTTGGTTTTAAAAGATTAGTAGGCTTTTAAGGGTGGAGAAATTAGGAGGATTAAGAGCCCAGGAGAGCAGAACAGCACGTGCCATCTATCATAGCTACCACTTATTGAGTATTTATTCTGTGTTAGGCATTGTCCTAAGCACTTTAAAATGTTATTTCATTTAATTCTTATATTAACCCAAAGATGTATTATTATTCCCACTTTACAGAGGGAAAAACTGAGGCATAGTGAGGTTGATGTAGTGTAGACCCAAGGTTCCAAGAATAGTAAGTGACAAAGCCAGGATTTGAACCTCAATTTGCCTGACACTGAGGACTGAGTTCTTAACTGTCTTATGCCATACTATTTCTACAGAGGAAAAAAGATGCACCCAGGTGATTCACAAGAAGGCAAGGGCAATAGCCTAGCGTGACTAGAAGAGAGAATTGGAGGACTCTTGCGGGATATGGGGCTGGGAAGTCCAGATTAGGTGCTAAGACTTTGAATTCTGTCCTTGGTCAGTGAGGAGCTGGCAAAGGTTTCTGAGGAGGAAAATGATGTTGGGTACATACCAGAGTGCTATTACTCAAAATGGTATATGATTCTCCTGTTTCAATATTATAAAATACTACATTATTATCTGCAGATTGATGAAGATATTCTTGTCCTTTAAGCAAGAAAGAAAACAAAACTTGAAATGATCTTTTAACAGAAAATATATTTCTAACAATAACAACAACAACAACAACAAAACCCTCTCTTATTTTCCAGGCCCACTTTCTTTTTCCTACCTGTGCAGTATATATTGCTTTGTCAGATTTAACATAACAAGTTGACGATGGAAGGGAGAAAAGTAAGCTTTTCTCTGCTTCACACAAAGACGCCGCATTTGCTAGCAGCAGCTCTATTCTAACTGATTCAGGGTGCTTAGGAATAAAATTTTGTTTTCTCTGAGTTACAAAGAGGATAAGCTGGTTTAAAATAGCACATCTCTTTTCAATGATAAAAATAAGTTACATTTGGGTTGTGTTTGATTTAGTTTAAAACATACTTTATATGAATTTTCTTTTCTAAACAAAAAAATAAAAATATTCAATCTTTTAGTGGCACTTAAATATATAACTATAATGGCATTTTAGTTGATCTCACCATCTATTTGATTCGACTTATTTGATAACATCCTATTTTGAAAAGCATATGCAAATAACAATATAATAACCCTTAAAGGGATTGTTGTTAGAGTGGGATTTTGTTTGTTTTCCAGATTATCCAGATTAACAATGGAAATTCTCTTTTGGTAAAATCCTTATAACCTCCCCTAAATAGGTGCATATCTCCCATTCTCAAAAGCTGTACCAGACACGCAAACTATTCAACAATGCATTTTCAACTTTTCCTTGCCTGTTTAATCTCCCATTGGCCTCATTGCTATTGGGCAAATCCAGCCTGAATGGTTTTGTCAAAATTGCTTTGGTAGGTGCCTGAGTTATTCAGATAATTGCTCTTTTTGTCCGTTTCAACTGATACGGTTTCAGTTAGCACAGAGATGCACTGGCACCAAAATCAAGACAAAACAAAATACATTTTTAAAACTGCCAAAAGATAGAGAAACAATCCATTTACCTGATATCCAGTTTGGAAAAAATGTTTTATAAGAAAATGTCCCATTTAAAATATCTTTCAGTGTGAGTGCTCTCGTTGTGCTTCCTTCAGAGTTGTGGACTTTGGGGGAAAAGGAAACACATTCTTATTAAAAAGAAGGTTAATAACTCAAATAAATTCTAAGCCTGGCCTTAATCTGTTCTTTCTCACATAATGATAAAGTCTGCCATTTGCTAAGTGCTTGCTTAAATCCTATCTTAATAATTATCATTATTAGTAGTATTTTCTTTAACATAGACAGGGTAACCAAGGCCTTAGGGAGGTAGTTTGATTGCGTGGAAGGGAAAACTGGTGGGAAAATGTAAAGGAAGGTGAAAGTTGCAGCAAAGGGCCATACAGAGCACTGGGACATTGTTCTTCAGGCAGGGAAGCATTGTCAGGGGTTTTTGAGGAGGAAGATGAGATGAGGTTTCAATAACTCTAGGCCTTGCAGAGCTGGGATTATGGACCATGTGGGTTTGATTAAAAACCCAGCCTCTTAAGCAGTTCACTGTATTTCCTCACACCAGGCTTGGCTTGAATTTCCACTGATTGATCAAGAATGTATTTTAGGACCCCAGTTGGTCGGATAAGATCAGG